>CM023490.1:64068201-64125750 GCA_013339685.2 Hyalomma asiaticum | reverse complement strand
TACAGTAAGAAGTATGTTATCTTGACAGCAATGTGCGCATTGAACTCTTTAGTAACATGATGTGGCGGATACGTTGAAGATACGCTGCGTACATTAGCCAATCCAAGGGCAGGTGGAGAGTGATATCGGAAGGACCCCTACCTATCACGTGCCGCAATTCATGTGCTGTATATGCATTACAAAAAAAAGCAAATTTCTAATGGCACTTGAGCGTTCCGTCCTACTTAGATATATCTGTATTCAGTAATTCCCACCAACGATCTCAACACATCACCCGTGCTTGTTCTTCCCCTGCGCGCCTAACGCTGTCTAAACGTCAATCTGCCCATGCTCTATCGCCGAGCGGTGTGTATCAGAAACTGAATGCGAGCGAACAGAATCGCTACACTTGCACCTGCCGGCTGTCTCACCGTGTCCGTCTCCTCGTAGTCCTTGGACGACGGCCACCGAGGCGACTCCGGGCTGTTCCCGGGCGTCGGCTCCGACGGCGTCGGGAGCGACCTGCCGGGCGACGTCAACATGAGCACCCTGGTCGAGCTCGCCGAAACGCGCGGCGACCGCTGGCAGCGGGTGCGGCGCACCAACGACCGCTTCTACGTCTTCTCCGCGTACCTGGACTCCCGCCGGGTGCGCATGGTCCGCGTGATCGCCGCGGCGCGCACGCGGCTCACGGACCGAGTCGTGTGCCGGCTCTTCTGGCGCGTGGTGGGCGGTGAAGACGACGGCGCCTTCCAGTCGGCCACCGTGCTCGCCTCCAACAAGCTGATCCGGGAGAACTGGAACCTGCGCTACAGCGCCTTCTTCCTGCTCTGCCCTCTGCCGGCGGGCGTGACCGGAGAGGTTCCCTGTGGGTGTCCGTGCAGCGCCTCAACGACCGCAGCATGCCGCGCAACCTGATGGCCGTACACCGGAAGCACGACGAAGACTTCGAGAGCCGTCTGCCGGAGGAGCGTGAGCTGGCCGTCTGCGTCAAGCCCATCCACTACGAGTATAACAAGGTATGCATGGACCCTTCCTCTATTTGTGGGCACTAAACTTGTTGTGGGGCAGCTAACTTAAAATGAATTCTTGAATCTGTCCATCAGCAGTATCGCGACACTACATAGTGTACGTTGACCCATTTAAATAGTTTCAGGATCATTTGGCTCGTTCGGTGTAGCAACATTATCAAGAGAACACTTACTCTCTCGGCAGTGTTCATGTGATCGCTTGACTGCTCCAGGGACCTAGTGCTCTTCTTAAGACAGCCAATGTACTTCCCTACAGCGCAGAAAGTCTATAGATTCCGCGCAAGAAGAAAGTATATACGCGTAAATCAAGAAGAGTCATATATGTGGCAAGTTCGGAGTCACCAAAGAGAATAACAGGTAGTTTATTTTTTCTTATAGTGCAGTGTGACGCTTACTGTATGCGGACACTGTTTGCTCGCGCTTAATCAGTCTTCTAGTGGAAATAACACGTTTCTCTTATTTGAGATGGAAAAGATTCGTCGATGCTGGCGGAAGTTCGTTGTATGTGCTCTAGTATATGTCTTTAACATGCACAGTAAAGAAAGCCGGCCGCCAACAGGGAGAAACAACTTCATTTAAATAAACATTGAACGTTGAGCCGCTGTTCCAGCCCCCCTTTCCCCGTATTCGAAATCTCTGCACAGTCGCAAAACTTCCCATACGGCGTCGCCGCAAGCTGCGTGCATTCTCGGGGTGCCAGAAGCATAGAACTGCCACTGCGCAGGGGATCGGCTGGGTTGCGAAAGAAAATGATCACGGTGTATGTGCTCTAACCAAATCCGAGTAGTGAGGAGAGATCTGCAGCCATTCCATATCAAATACAATTCACTCCTTCCATTGTTTTATGTGTTCATTCCACGAAGCCCACAACGACAGCGAGAGAGCGTCTTGTCTCTTGGCACTCTTTGCGCAGCACTTCAGGGATTAACAAAGGAGTGAGAACGCGGATCGTTCAGACTAGTTCAGGCGTGGTGCTCCCGGAACTGCTGTTATTTGTGCTGAGTAGAATGCTTCTAAGTGCGGAGCACTTTAAGGGCTTGGGCTCTTGGCATCTACGTAGCGTGATTATGCAAGAGGTAAAAGCCGACCCACTCCTGTCCTCAGCCCACTACTCGCATTCTTGGCATGGTACGTTAAAGTGCTGCATTAGAGGAAAGAAAGATTATTTAAACGCATAAATGAACAGCAATTTATTGAGATCGCTTCTGACGCACCCCTCCCCCCCCCCCCCCCTATACACACACACACGCTGTCTGAATGGACTGCCTCCAGGATCAGTCCGCAGATAGCCATACACTGCCTTACTTCACTACCTCCGGGATCAACCCATATTTTCTCCCGACAAGGCAAACCACAAGTGCTTAACTGACAAGCGCGACGACTACTGTGTTCCTGCAGCCGGGAAACACCGGCACCTCACTGCTTCGAACTTTCCCAGGTTTCACGTCAGTGGATCGAGCCGCATTAGCACTTGAGTTTAACTACACAGTACCAATTCTTTATTGTCTATGTATATCGAAAATCCACGCATCTCCACGAAGTGAATCACTGACGAGTGGGTGAAGCACTGGGGATCGTTCGGTGTTACCGTACATCACCCGTGACATTACTCACTCACGCATGTAAATGAGTGACAACGCGTGTGTGTGTGTTTACACACGAGTTGTCATTCATGCTCCTGGTCTTTATAAGGTTCCTGCGCTCCCACGTCGTAGATCGTGCCGAGTTCTGGATTACTTTAACTAAAAGTGCACGCTGCGAATCTTCATTGTTGAACTACGCACAAGAGAACTCTCCCACCTGCACTACATTGCAGGTCAAGATCCAGTGCCTGTATATAAGGGGTGGTCGGTGAACGGTTGTGCAGCGCGAGCAGTCGGTTTTTTTTTCGATCAAGAAACTCGCTAGTAGACGCTGCCTGTGTCGGCGTTGTCTCTCGCGGGCGAGGGCGCGTTCTCGTTCCTAAGAGAGCGCGCGTCGGGAACGAGCGCTTATACAGCCCTTGTGCACCGCAGCGTCCCTAGCGGACTCCATGCAAACCAGCTACGGAAAACGACGACGAGGGGGGGACAAGGCTCGGCCCTAAGGTGCTTCGCCCCTGAAATCATATAAGACAGGTTTATTGTACTCCGCAAATCTCAGTGAGTACAACCAAAGGGAATATACGGCGCTGGATTTACCATGTCCCGGGCATGTTCGCCGGCAGCTTCTGGACTCCTCGCTGACAGACTTGACGCCCTCATCACGTGATTCGAAAGTTCCCGCGGTGTTTCCCGCGAGCTGTCCGAACGAAATCGCACGCGCGATCCCAGGCCTACCGCGGGCCATTCAGTACATGAAAGACTAACATGCATCTGACCGTTCCTGGACCAGTGGGCCGGACTTCCAGGAGGTCCCCGTGAAAAACGAATGCACCACAGGCGTCTGGGGTCAACCGGGACCTGCAGAACAAATATGGTCAGCGTGTTGATCACGTGTGTCGTTCTACACGGGCGACGTGTCGCCGGAACGCCGACCAAGGAGAGAAAGAGAGAGAGAGAATTTATTAAGGTCCTAAAGGGGCCTGGGCACCCCTTACCGGGGCCGGCCCGGTGACTCCACCCATGTGGGGGGGGGGGGGGGGGTACTGGGAGTCTGAGCTCGCCGTCCACCTTTTGGGCCTTCTGGACGGCCTGGTGTTGGAGGGCCCTGTCGGGGCTCGTGAGGTGTGTGACCATTCGTCCTCGGTGGCAGGAGACCCGAAACTAACGTTTAGCGCGGGACAGTGCCACAGCATGTGATTTAAGTCGCACTTTAGATTTTGACATTTCGGGCATCTTGGCCTTATATGCGGGAAGGAAGGAAGGAAAAAATAGAGAGGGAAAGGCAGGGAGGTTAACCAGTGTAGGACAACCGGTATGCTACCCTGCACGAGGGGCTGGGGTAACTGTGCGTTTGCAGAAGTATAAGCGCTAATTGTTGTGCTTTGTTTAGTGTTGACTTAGCTTCACCGAAAGGCTAGTCGCGCTGAAGAGAGAGCGCGTTCGTATATACGTACCCACATGCGGGAACAATGTGTAATAACAAATAATAATTGCGCTTCGGTCGAGGGAAGGACGTTGTTTTCTGCAACCCTTTCGGTAGCATGGCTCAGCCTCTATGGTTCAGTGTTCGTGAGGGCAGAGGAAAGGGGATGAAACGTAGACAGGAGTGAGAAGCCGTACTGGAGTGCTGCAGAAATTTTGACCACCTAGGGATTTTTAACGTGCAACAACCCACAGTACACGGGCTCCTCGCATTTTAGCCTCCGTCCAAAAATGCGAATTCTGCAGCCACGTTGGAATGGACGTCCTTTGGGTCCGCAGTCAAGCATCGTAACCACTGGGCCACCGCAGCGGGCCATCATGTAGCTGCGCGTTACACATGCTGCAGCTCAATGCTGGAGGCGTGTAGGCAGGATCCTGCAGTTCGAGAACGCAATACGAAGACGCATCGAGCCCAGTGCAACTTGCTCGTCTTACTCGGTGTATAGTGTTCTAATGTGTTTCCATTGTAATAGTTCCTACGCCAGCTCGGCAAATCTATTTTTTTACACGAAAGTGTTTTATGCCGCGGTCCACCACGACCCCACACGTCACTACCGTAACGGATATGACGCAGTAAAATAAACATGGACAACAAGGAAAAACAACCATAAAAGCTTTTGATGCGCTGGGAATCGACCTCGCAGCAGCCCGCTCAACGATGAAAGGTGGCCGGTGCTCTACCACTGCGCAAACGCCACACACGCCCGGCGCTGTAGGAACGCGCCCTATATTCCTTCCTTCTGCAACGCTCTCCTCGGGCTCAGCGCGAGCACATCCAGGCGCACATTGCCTGGAATGGTGCCGCCATTTTGGAGAGGCGAAGTGGATCGCTGCAGCTTTACTTCGCCTCTCCTGAACGGCGGCACCATTCCAGGCGCGTTCCAAAGTCCGCTTCGATGCGCGCGTGCGGAGGAGCGCGTGCACCCGAAAGAAGTGTGATGAGCAAGAACATAGCCGCGTTCGTACCAACGTTGGTTCGTACAGCTTATGTGCGCCGATGGCGCAGTGGTAAAGCACCGGTCACCTTTCGTAGTGGGTAGCGTTCCCCCGATGGCCAGCAACAAGAACACTGCTGCGTTGGGCGCCCAAGCACGGCAACGACGTTTGCCGGTCAATGTGGCGCAAGTAAATATGACTGATACCTATGTCGCGCAGCATCTAAGATGGACTGTGTCCAGTTATTACGCAAACTCCCTCAGTTACCACAAATGATTGGTCCTTGATGTTATGGAGGCGAGTGGACGTGGGATCATCTACGACAAACGCTGCCGTACCAGCGAAACACCGATAGCAAAGTGCAAGTTCACCTCTATGTAACAATTAACATTCACCTGCTTATGCGAAGACACATTTCACTTTCGTGTTATGCCGATCCCTTTGACAGAAGGGTCAGCCACATTTTTATTATCGCGCAGTTCTGAACAGGGGTTTATCCTGAATTTCGGGTTTGGGGGCGTGAGGAGGAGCGATTAGATATAGTTATAGGTTAGCAGGAAAGATCTTAGGGGGTAGGGGGATCCACCTGGGGGACGTTAGTGGGGTGTAGGGGAGGGGCGTGTTGTATAAATCCCTGGACCGAAACATTTTTCTCTGGACGCAGGTTCTGCAGTTCGCCGAGTTCATGGAGCTGAACATGGCGCTGGGCGCGTCGCACTTCATCTTCTACAACCACACCGTGGGTCCGGACGTGGGTTGCCTGCTGGAACGCTACGCGAGTGAGAACCTGGCCACCGTGCTTCCGTGGGAGCTGCCCATCGCCTCACAGCGCGAGATCCGCACCGAGGCCCTGTTCGCGGCGCTCAACGACTGCCTGTACCGCGTCATGTACCGCTTCCGCTGGGTGGCCATGATCGACCTGGACGAGTTCATCGTGCCCTCCGGCAACATCACCATACCCACCATGATCAAGAGGCTGCAGGAAAGGAACAAGGTATACGGGGTGCCCCTTTCGGTCTTGAGACATAAGGCAGCCGGAACGCACAGGCGACGAATTTCTCTTTAGTAAGGCGAAATTCTTAGATGTCTCATTTTGAGGCGACATTGAAAGAGTGAGCAAATAGTCAAGAAAAAAATCACTCAGGAATATGTAAAAATGGTCCATAATTCAACATTTTTGCAAACCCCATTGGTTGTATATCAATAGGCAGTTATTCACATGAATAAAAATAGTACTACGGGGTGATGGTAGTCATTAAATTAAGGTAATGAACATCATAAAGCTGGCAAATGAGTCTAAAACCACAAGTTCCAAGAATCGAGAATTAACGGGACGGGTAGAAAAAGGGTTACGATGACGTTAGTGATAGTGGATATAGTGACGACTCAATGTGGACCTTGACTAAACAAAAATAGCAGTGACTCAGTGAAAGAATACTAACACCTAAGAACCTATGGACTGAATTCGGACGCGTGTATTAAGTTATGGAAGCACTAAACGATGGTGGTAGAAGCCACAGTCATGAACAGGGTTCAGCCAAAGTGACAACGGAAAATCTGTAACCCTAAGGAATCGTTAGAGTGGATTATAATGTGGGTACTCAAACAATAAATATGGTGGTAGAAGCCATAGTCATGAGCACGACACAGCTGAAATGACAATGGGAAAATAGTAACAATAAAGAGTTATTGGAACGGGTCTAGACGTGGGTACTAGGTAAAAGAAACAATAAAGAGTGATTTGGAGTCACAGTCATGTCGTATAAATTCATGATGACCGCTCGTTTCGAACAGTTTTACCGAACGTCGTACAATCGAGTCCATCCCGCAATGCAAGCCTTATTTTCAGACATGTTTGTAAACTTAGCGCATTTTGTTTATTCCGTTATCACGTTTTTGACATCGTATTCTTAGCGAAATAAGGTATAATCAGATGACTGTACGGCAACGTTCTATTTCCCTTTTCTTCTGCGACCACTCCCCCCCTCTAATCTATTTCGCCCTGAGGGTCCTAGTGAGCAAAAACTTTAAATATATATGACATGACGCAATAGCAAGTGCACAACAGGCCTTTGCCCACACTAGGGAGTTTCAGCAGCGGCGGCTTAACGTACGGTAAATACGGTAATGCCGTATCGTCGTGGTCGGCACGTAGAAAATTGAGCTTCTGAGAGCTTTACCAGCAAGTTTGATCACCTTATGACGTTTCCCTGCATACCGAGCAACTAGTGCAGCTCTTTCCGAGTAAAATTTCCGAGCGTGCAGCCATGACGGTACGGCATTATCACTACCGTTCATTGACACTACCGTGCATCGACACTACCGTGCATTGACACTACCGGTCACTACTATCATTGTCACTACCGCACGCTAAGCCGGCGCTGCTAAAACTCTCTACTTAGATGTAACGAAAGGGAAGGGGGTCAAGGGCTCGCTCGCCGCCATGGCTACTAGTGGCGCTGCCTAACACTCCTAGGATTCCACATACATAAATACCCAGTAAAGTGGGCGGGGGGACGACCGCCTTCGTAGCTCAGTGGGACGCATCGGACGCGATATCCGAAGATCGTGGGTTCGGTTCCACCGAAGGCAGGTTTGTCTTTTCGTCCACTTTAATTCCTTTCTACTTACCCCAAGATTACAATATCATAATTACGAATTGGAATAACTTCCCCTATGCTTTCCTAAGCTTCAATGTTTGTTGTTTCATTAACTTGTTTCTACTTAGAGGTGTAACGCAACCCGCGATTTTGAGACCGCGGCTGCCGTTTGATTGTCCAAGCCGAGGTCTAACTGTGACTCGCTGTGAGAGGTGGGACTGAAGCTCAAAATTAAGCAGCCTCGGGCCCCCTGCAGCACTTTTTTAACATTGAAAACGGTGCCGATGAGTCGCAGAGGCTCCTGTGATTTGTGTGGGCCCAATATTATTCCACCGCTCGCACCGGGGAATTCGCAGTTTGGTTTCAAATGCAGCTAGAAATCGCCCGCTCTTCTATCAAAAAATGACATAACAAGGAGCACAGACTATATAAGTCGTTTGAGGTAGAACTAGCACCGGTTGATTTTCATAATCGCGCGAGCATGCTTAGGTAATGATTTGTTCGCTTTGGGTTCGACAAACGAAGAAAACGCCATGTCCACTTGTCTGGCAAGTCAACCCGAGCGTGTCGCTTGAATGCCAGAGCTGTGTGGCACACCTGCCTGACGAATTTCCCGTGCGTGAAGCGTAATAATACTTGGCTTACATATTCTGATTGGCACCGTTTTATGACCGTATTCAAAAAGTGTTGGAGGGTCCTTTTAAGTGTCCACCTAAATGAGATCACAACGGTGCTTTTTGTCGCGAGGATACGCAGACGTTAAGCAGCACTGGACAGGACGGCCGGTGAACTTTTTCTCTCAGACACTTCGCGCTAAAAGCTCAGGTTATGGTGTCGTGCGATTCGACCCGACTTTCAATGCAAATGGACCGAAGTATAGAAGGCGAAGTGAGGATGACTGGCCGACTTTCCAAAACTGCGCTTTGTTTCATGAGGCGTTAATCGCTCTGACCATACTAGTTTGTACATTTTCGAATAACCCTATACAGTCGCAATAACATATCGGTGAGGCCTGTATGGCAGCCAAAATTGAGCCACGAGAAAAGGAATTCTTGCTGCCATATGCAAAAGGTAATTCACTACATATTTAGGAAGGAAGGAATCATTCAACTAAGCATTCACTGCCTCCTTCTCTAGGAGAGGAAGAAGACAGTAGGCAGGAGCCCTGGAGAATAATACGATTCCGCGTCAGGATAGAATTTTTACGGGCGTGTGGTAGATAACAAGGCGTCTCTGCCCTGCTCTGGTCAGCTGCTGTTCAATTGACGCAGAAAGCCCATTACCGGAACACACTTTGCTGCAATATGATTAGGTCAGAACCACTGCATATGCGTGCGCCACACGAAAGAGCTTTGTTTTATTTATTTATTGATACTGTTATCCTAAAGCGCCGATACACGATTGTGCCATTATGTATTTTCAGTTGACGCCGGAGTCACAAGCGCTGCACAATGCTTTTACGTGAGCCAACAAAGTACGTATGATTATCGACTTGCGGAATGATATCGTTAGGGATACGTCTACTGAGCCTCTGAAAAATGAATTGGGTCAGTGGGCGCTCGTAACAGTCGTTCATATTCACGACAGAGGAGTGATACGCAATATCTTAAACAGCGAAATGTTCGTAGATTTGAAACGCTGTCCGAACGTCGCTGGCCGGTTAGAGGAACGCTGGATCATCTGCATATACACATAACCATGACACAGAGTGGAGCTAATTTTTTATTTCGTGGCGTCTAAGGGGTCTCTTGCAGTGGATACGTATTCGATTCGCGCTTGAAAAGAAGAAACAGAGCTAAGGGTAGGATCGACTAATGGTGGAACATCGGGCTTCCGTCCATTAGGCGCGGTTCTGTGCTAAAATCCTCGCGCAGGCCACAATGTTTTTGAGGCTTAGAGCAGGGTCTCTAACGCGGACAGGAATGTCATTTTGGCTTGACTACACAATTACGCAATGCCTTATCATGGAATCGAAAGAGAAAATCATAGTGAAGCTTAACCGCAATAGAAAATACGATAGGTTGTCGCAAAGTTGGAGACCGGATGTTTTACAGCATCAGACAAACGTAAGGAAACAAGGGTCGAGGTGCACCATCATATTCGATCACATCACCGCAGGCTACCACTGTGAAACATCCCTCGTCTGTGGCAGCACCAAGTCAGGCATCAGTAGTTCTTGTGGGTCTGTTGTCCGCAAAGCCAGAGCACGCCATGTGCCTTGCGTTCCATCAATACGATTCTGAAATACAGCACATAGTGTTTGCCCAGGACAAGCCACTATCCTGTCGTGTGTGTGTGTTCCCGCGCTTTTATCTTGCACACTAATCTCTAACTAGGCCTTCAAGAAGTACCTTTGTATGATGCAGTGGTGATTCTTTCCTTTTGCAGAGTGGTCGTGCGGGCGCCTACTCGTTCCGGAACGCCTTCTTCTACCTGCAGTGGCCCGACGACCCAGTGGCCGCCGGTGACAAGCTGCCCCTCGTGACGCTTCGCAAGACGCAGCGCAAGCTACACCTGCACGCTCACCGCCAGCGCTCCAAGTGCATCATGGATCCCGAGAGCGTGGTGGAAGTGGGCAACCACTTCGTCTGGGAGTTCCTGGCCGGCAAGACCACGGTCAACGTGGCCTCGAGCGTCGCCTTCCTGCATCACTACCGCGTGTGCGAGTTTGGCGGCAACGACTGTGTCAACGCCACCTCGGTGCGTGACACCAAGGTCTATTACTGGAAGACGCGCCTCCTGGAAGCCGTCGGTCGGCGGATGAAGATGCTCAGGCGTCGTGACCTCGCCTGCCCCCGACAGCCGCCGCGGGTGAAACCGGGCAACAGGACAACAGTGGCGCGTCCCGGCGCGCCGACACCACCGTCTTCGTTGTCGTCATCGTCTTCATCGTGACCACGCCCCCAAAGACAAGAAACGTGAGCGAGGATTGCGTAATGGAGGTCAGCAAGTCATGAGATGCACGCTTGGCGGCTCGCGTATCTAGAAATCGACGATGAAGCGTCGATGACCTCTTCGACAACTAATCGATGGATACGGTATCATCGACGTGCTCGATGTGTGTAGAAGTCTGAAGCACGGTCTGACACGCTTGGTCATCGTGCACGTGCTTCAGCTCGCCGTGTTCTATGATTCCAAGGTAAGCGCATCCTGTTCGCCAAGGCGCCCTTGTAAGGCCTTCGTGTCTGCTGTCTGCAGCTCTGCAGCGTGGGACAGCTGGTGGGTGTTTGTGTCCCTGTTGCGCGAATATCGACGCTCTAGGACCAGGGCGCTGACTGATGAGTACTTTTTCGAACTATTCGACGAGATGTCTCAGCGCCCCTCGCATACGTGGAAGAGAGGCTTGGTTGCCTATGCTTGGTTGCCGACGTGTCGGCAACTTGTACTCTCACAGATAGTTTTCTGCGATACGAAAGAGCCCTGCGTGAGGCCTTCTTTGAAGGACTGCAAGACCGTGTGCATGGTCTTTACCGTAGGCTGTGGAAACTAGCAGGCAGACCGAAGTGTGACAGGGCGCTCTTTATATTGCCTTCCGCTAGAAAGGTTCGATCGCATTTATTTCTTATTTCTGATATTTTTAAGTCTGTTGCGTGGTCATTGTTTTTAGCGTTTAATATTTCCTCCTCCGCGTCGGTTTTGCAGACAGGTTTGTTTTTATGTTATTCTAGCTAAACAGCAAAGTCCTTTACCTCAACGTGACCAGCTTTGCTTCAGCGATCCCATCATGCCGATACTCTCCTTCGGCACTCGTCTAAAGTCAACATTTCCTTCAAAGTCAGCTTGCAAGTAACGCTCGGTGAATGCTCTCCTCGGACGTGACGCTCAAGCAGTGAAGTGCCCGGGACAGTCTGTTTGCGGCGTTCTTTATATAAACTATTATAAATTCAGCGCCAAAAAAAAAAAAATCTTCCCGTCAACTGTTCCATTCACCTTTGAATACCTCACGAAAGCTCCAGGCGACATCGATCGCGAAAGGAGACTGCTTTCGCCTCCTACTCCGACGTTGTCGGCCATAGACCCGACCCTCCCAGATCTCCACATTGAAGGGCATGCATTTAGCCGACGCAGTTCTCCGTTACCTTCTGCAAAAAACCTGCTGAGTGACCGTAACACCGTGGGATTCGTCCGCTCCAGAGAGCACTCTGTAAGCCAATTAGCCAAGCCTTCTGTTTCTCATCTCTAGTTCCACAACAGCGAAGCGTGTGTGTCGTGATAATATGCGCCATCGTGTGCCCGTAACGCTTGCTGGGACATTTCCCCGTGATGACTTGTGCCGAAAAATGGACAACGTGCGTGTGGTGTGTGTGTGTGGTGTTTTGACTCCGAGCCAACTCTGTCACAGACCGTGTTCACGTGATTGTTTGCCTGTGCCTGTAGCTCTGCCTCAGGGGTGTTCTGTGGGTGAACTCCGAGTCGTGGTTTACGTTGGATTGAGCTTGTGATGAGTGGAAGTGACGTATCCGTTACAGGTTCGTTTGGAGCGGTCGTGAGTGCTTGCTTTGTCAAGCCCAGTACTGGGGTAGCATTCCGGACGCCGTCATGTCGTCGAATTCCGCGATGGCGCCGTGTTGTGGGAACCGGAAAGAGCGTGGCAGATTGCTAGCCAACCAGAGTTCGCAATATGGCGAATGCGACAATATGGCGGGAGACTTCTGTCCAGAATACTACCCCTGTACGTGGTCTGTGCATACGTCTTTTAGGTAAAGCACCGCTGATGTCGTGTCATAGATGTCTCGCCGTGAACCTATTTAACGCATGTTGTGTCAAGATCTGCGCGTACCTGCGTTGCGAGTTCGTTTACTTTCAGTGATAAGGAATTGTGAATATTAGCGCTTTTTAGAATGTTTTAGTACTGAACTTTTCATTTTAAAGCGTTACTGTTCGTCTTTCTTTTTTTTTATTGTCGTTGCTTATTTTTCGGGCTCTATATAAGTGTATCGGCAGTTCTGCTTTTTAGCTTCAATTGTATATGTTTGTTTTAGGTCTGTTTGGTTAGTACACTTTGTCTGGCCACTTTCTTATTCGTCTATTTCCTTTTTATTTTCATGAGAGGAGGTAGACTTCTGTGGAATCTTGTAAGGGCAGCTAGCAACCGACTGTGCATTTGCTTCTCGATCTTCGCGAGAAAAGTGTATCAGAAAGTCAATGTACGTCCGATGAGGCAGCGGCACAGAGCTAGTTAATACAGCAACTCGCGAGAGATTCGTGGGAACCTTCCAGAGGGGCTGAGCCAATAAGAGCTGGCAAGGCGACGAACCTAACAATACGTCCATATCGTTCTCATGTGCGCAGCGATGGACATTATCAAATTTCGTGAAGTAGTAGAACTTCGCACCTCTCATTAGCTGGCCTCCTTTGAATGGATCACGCGCTACAGATGCTAGATTTGACATTGCGCGATGCAATACGCCCAAGTCCGCAACATTACCAAAGTGCTCCAGAGGATTGATCACTATCGATAGGGACGACAAGATCTGATGCTGGACATTTGCATGAGAGAGTTCGTGCATTCACTGCAGAACAGCGCTTGCTTCAACGAAAAAAAAAAAAAAACGCCTAGAACTTCATAATTTTCAACCTTCCTTCCTCCGTTATTTTTGACCTCATATGGGAGTATAAGATTTTTCTCTTTTTCTTGAAGCGGTGAGGACGTACGAGCTTCCAACGTGTTTTCGGCTTGGCGTCGATAGCCGTCTTACATTTGCTCTTGCTTGATGCAATAATGGACCTCCGTCTTGCTCTATTAAAATTGCGTAGTACTGGTACTTAATACGACCACAGAAATGTTGAGCAAGATCATGAAGGTCACGTTCACAAGTTCATCGATGTTTCAGTAAGCATTATGGCACTCATGCAAGGTTCACATACGAAAAAACAATGGGTGAAATTTCCCGCCACAGATTACAGATGGAGGCCGAAAAAAAAAATCATCGTCCAGTGTTTGAAAATAATTTCTGGGTTTCCTTCCTCGCCATAAGAAATAATTTTCTATGGCGCGCGCCATCTGTCGGCCGCGCTATCGACCGGTCGTCGCTGGCCGCGCTCAGGTCATGGGGAAACATTGAACTAAACAAGCGGGGACATCGGAAGGTACACAAGCACGACTGCGCCTCTCACCGCGTTTATTTTTTTCAGAAGCAGCGTACTTTTACTCCCACAAATCTGCTCGAGGCATTTTGGGAAGTTCATCTTTGGCTAATTTTCTGGATTCTACGGATACGTGCACAGTAGCAGTACGTTCTTCTTCTGACGCAGTAATGGATGGTCGATTTACAGTGTCCTTCGGTGCTAGCATGGGATAGGCTTCCACGATTTCCCTTTTTCACTGTTTTATCACGATTTCAACGTTCTGAAATGCATTTCTTGTGGCCCTTAGCAAACATGGAACGTTCACTGTACATCTCTGCAGGAACATGGCGCGGCGTCGAGAAAATACTTTCTGAAGAGTGCTTCATGTCGTTCGGCAAATGCTAGCGGAATGAAACATCGCTCTTTTTAGTGAGAATCTAGACATACATTCTTTCAAAACTAACAAATAGCGAGAGGTAAGCCTTAGAGGGGGCGTTCTTTCGCGACCTTGTAACGAATGGGTCGGTACGTATCGTCTTCCTGTATATTGTTGCCTAGATATCATGTGTACCTACAAACTGACATTTGTGCTACGGGTCTGCTGTGTGTTCTCGCTGCTTCCGAGTGCGTGTATGCATTGCTTGGCTTGTCTGATTACTACAGTCCGAAGAAAAATTGTTTTGTCCACAAACATTAATAATTGTCAAAAGTATCGCCCGCATCTTTTTTTTTTCTCTCTGAAGCTCCGGGCTGGCAACGTTCGTGTGAAAAATGCTGTGGCGTTCTTATAAAGTATATGCCACATTTCGTTGACATAAGGAACATAAGGACGCCGGGTGCACCACGTTAAACTGAAACGTGTACACCATGAGATCACTCGCAGTGCACTTGTGGTGTTGAAGACGTACGTGCAGCTTTAACCTATTGAACATTGCAATAGGAAAAAGTGGTCAGAATTGATGAAAGTGACGTTGACATTTTACGTAAGTCTTCTAAGTTATCCCTGATAAAAAGACAGCCACATTTACACTGTGTGTGTGTGTGTGTGTGTGTTCCAAAATACGAATATTCGCATATACGACTCTCAAAGCTGGAAGGTCGAAAAGCTCATGCTTTTTCTTTACTACAGTGACTAGGTTTGACCCACCATTTCCCCGTATTTTGCTTTTACATTGCTTATTGTAAAAAAATTTTATTCTCACGTGTAAGGACGCAAAACACGCATCTTAGTGACGAATCCAAGATATGCCTCTTCCAAAACCTTTATTTAATGGATCTAAATATGTCGATAATAAATATTAAGAGTGCGTCGTCTTCCATAAGATAAGAGGGTACGTGATAAGAAATAGAAATACTGCGTGGTGCTTTAACCGAGTGAATAAAATATCATCCTTCGCATTTCGGAACATCGGCAACAATACCGCAGTATTACGTGCACTTAACGAATTTTACGTTTTAGAACAGCGCTCGTACTCGGCAAACCACATTTAAGCTATCCTGCGTTGACAGTCGTGCCTATAGGCGATTACTCAAACGTGCATGCTCGCCGGCGCGGCAGGCTGTATACTTAAGGCAAAGGCTTTCTTAGGGAACTAAGCCTTTCTGTATATTTTGCTTCACTTGTTGCTGCATATAGAGACAAAGGAAAAAAAAGCAAGGGAATAGCACGCAAGAGTGATAACGGTTATTGTTTAGGTGGGAGTAATTTGTACGGTCGACGAAGTTTTTTTTTGTTTAACGCACACGTGCTCTAAGCGAGATTTTCCTTTGGGCTTAACTCGTGTGTCCCAACAACACGTCGTAACTAATCGTTCACGTCTTTAAACAAAACGCTCGCTACCGGCCTATCACGATCCTTCTACGTCACTCCTATGCGCATGTGCGCATGCCGCTCGTGAAGTGGCGCGTCTCACAGCGTTAATTACAGTAAACTCGAAAAACGCTGTTGTCGGATGACGACTTAAGCCCCCTGAAAGTGTGCAAAAGTGTACTGACCCTGTAAAAGCTGCCGACGGTTCATTGTAATAGCGCTCGCTGAAATCAGCGCACTGTTGCCCATATGTAGCTGTGTGTAGCTTTATAAATACCGCGATGGTATAGAAGCTCCACTTCGAATGAAACTGGCGTAAGAATGACTTTCGTGTACAGAGAGCAGCGCCAAGTGTGAGAAAAGGTGAGGGTCAACGTGTTACGTATTGTCGCGTTGCATAAACAAGCCTGAATAAGCTTTGTGAAGCTCCGCAAGCGCAGATGTCCATTTTGTATTAAAATGTGCTGTTTCGTTCATACGATGTAGCTGTCCGTGAAATATAAAAGATGTCATTACGGATGGTGTGATATCGGGCACTTCCTTTGGACTTGTCGAAACGCAGAAAAAAAAGACTGCGCAATATTTTTTTTTCCAGGTGCCATATGTAGGACCCCTTCCTGGTAATGTTCCACGTAAGTAAAGGTGCGCCCCGTCTAGTGGTTATGGCACTCGGCTGCAGATCCGAAGGTCGCGGGATCGAATCCCGGCAGCGGCGGCTGCATTTTGACGGAGGCGAAATGTTGAGGCCCGTGTGCTGTGCGATGTCGGTGCACGTTAAAGAACCCCAGGTGGTCGAAATTTCCGGAGACCTCCACTACGGCGTCTCTCATAATCGGAGCTGGTTTTGGGACGTTAAACCTCAGAAATAAATCATCCAGTAAAGAAGGTGCAGCTGGCACACGAAAGAGAACAGGAAAGGAACCTGCATGACAGCTGGCAGTCGACCTTGTCCTGTGTGTTCCCCCGAGTGTCATTTTGTCGCATGGTTATTCACCTACAGAACCTTATCTAGTATGGATTTTAAAGGGCAACTCCGGCGATTTTCCAGTGTCCACTGATCTCGACGAAATTTTCAATACATATTCTCCTCAGTACCGTAATATATTCAAAGCAAGGCGGTTTCAAGTTATGCATAGTAGCAGCGCAAAAGACTGGGACCAAAGGAAACACGTAACACACAGGACGAGCGCTGTCTCGCAACTGAAGTTTCAAGTTAATTAGTTTCAAGTTAATTAGTTATCCTAAAAATGAATTGTTAAAGCTTTTGAGCGGATTCCCACGCGGGCCACCCTGTGTTTCTTACGTCGCCACCTTCAGCCCATCCTACCCAAGCCAGTGGGCCGTCAAAAGCAAAACGACCGTACTTGAGCGTTCAAGTCGTCGCTGTCAAGTTTAGAAAAGTTCGCATAAATCAATACGTCGTCGGACGCCCTTGCCACTGTCATTTTTCTGAAACCAGCTCCACATTTCTGATGGCGCGGAGGCTCTAACGTCATCGAGTACGCTGCAAGACGCTTCTACCCGTTCCGGTTCCGGTTTGAACATGCCTTTAAATTTAAAATTGGTGCGTTTCTGAGCAAACTGAACCACCCTGGCTGCCGCAGGACTATCAGTATCATTGGAAAACACCGCTATCAGAACAGGGCGAGAAAAAAAACTGCCGGAGTTGCCCTTTAACTCTAATAAAGTTGATGTTAACCTGGATCCCTTTCCAGTACAGCCTCAATCCTACTAAACGCTAGACGTTTTGTAGGCAACTGTGACTAGTTGGACCCAGCTGAAACTCCCACAACAACACATAAAGAACGTCTTTTCGTACACATCATCAAGACGTCATTCGGAGAAATAACAGTACACGTCTTGACAGAGCGTAGCCTTTGAGACTTCAAAACGGCTTCTGTCAAGCGCGAGCACTGCAACCTGCGTAGGTCTTCCGCTTTGTATGAAAGGGAAAATTGACATCCACCCGTTTTGTAGCACAAGGCTACAAGGAAATCCAACCGGATTTCACAGAAATGAAAGTGATTTCTGAGAAATCCGGTTGGATTTCCTTGTAGTCTTCAGCTACAGAACGGGTGGATGTCAATTTTCCCTTTCATAAGAAACGTTACTCCACCTTGCGGGTTTCCGCAGAACTCATTTGCCGTCTTCCGCTTTGTTCTGCAACTTCTGGCACCATAGAGGAGCCACATACATTGCCTATCGACGTCTGCAGGTCTTGTCAGCCCTTTGGAGTGCACCTTCAATTGCTCACCCGACATTCGCACTACCGCTTGTCTTCGCTTTAGGCGAACCGACTGAGATGCACTTCCTCAAGATGCCTCACAATAACGTGCGTGTCATTCCTGCAGGCTTTGCCCCTGCCGTAATTCCTGGAGTGCCATGGAGTTGGTCGAAATTTCCGGAGCACTCCACTGCGTCGGCGTCCCTAAGGATCAAAACGTGGTTTTAAAGTGCAAAAAAACCCAGAAATAAATAGTTAAGCATGTATTTTGCAGATTGGGGTTTGTTCACACATTAAACTAAACCGGTGGTATCTGCCTTACCGGGAGTGAATGCATGTTATTTCACATTAATCCTCCTTCATCCATATTAATCTTTTTTGATAACGTTAATCCACCTGTGGTAGGAGGACGGTACGTAAGCGTCGACGTTGTTGTGTTCGGTGTGCGGGGCCGAAATTTGAAGTGCGCGGGCTTGCCGTGATGATGATGATCGGTGTGCGGTGCCGACGAAGTGCGGCCGCGCACGTGGTTCGTGCGCGATCACGAGATATCAGCTCTATCGACGG
Source organism: Hyalomma asiaticum (assembly GCA_013339685.2). Taxonomy (NCBI): domain Eukaryota; kingdom Metazoa; phylum Arthropoda; class Arachnida; order Ixodida; family Ixodidae; genus Hyalomma; species Hyalomma asiaticum. Next base: position 64,107,469 of record CM023490.1, on the reverse strand, counting down.
GGCGGAACAGCTGAGCGAACGGACAGGACGACTGGGACTGGACGGGTGCCGATCGAGCGCCGGGCCTCGTCCCGGTTACTTTCAGCGAACGCCTGTTCGTCTGGGTTCTTCCTTCGTGCATCTGGCTGACCTGCGCGAAGTCACAGCCCACAATTTTGGCGAACCTGCCAGGATCGGCTTTACTATCTTGCCGAAAGTCAGGCGTGCGGGACGAACCCATGGATGAGCTGAGGATATTGGTGCGGCTAGGCAAGGAGATGGGGCTAATTGGAGAGCCACTACGGGCTTGGGTGAAAGACAAACAGGATGAAATGAGGAAATGGCGAGCGGAAGAGCGGCAAAGGGAGCGTGTAAAGGCACTAGAGGCGCATGAGCGCGAGATGAGTCGTATAGAGACGGAACGAGCTTTGCTCGAAGCTTTACAGCTGATAGAGCTAGCTGCAGAAGATGTCCGGTCATGGTCAGGCAACTCTGATGATACCGAGCAAGCTGCAAACATTTCTCTAAGCACGTGTGTAATGGTTGCAGATACCGAATGGGTTGAAGACAGCACTAATGCGTACTTGGACGTTGTCATGTCTCCAGGACTTGGCGAGCCAAGTTTGGAAGGACGCGCAGTGCCTATAACTTATGGTAGTTCTTTTCATGAGCCTGCCTCCACAGATGATGAAACAGATGCCTTAAGCAATGTCTCTGAGTACAGCGATGACTACAAGTATGACGCTACCGACGTCAGTACTTTGAGATTGCCCAAGTTTCATCAGGAGCCGGAATATGTCAATGAAATGGTTGCAAGTGCCATGAATTTTGAGCTGGGAGTCCCTAGAGCATGTGAAGGTAAAGAAATACCAGTCAGAGTTTTCCATAGCAGTGACGAAAGTCTACCACTGACAAAGAATGTGCAAGGTGGAAATCTTGGAACTCAGAACACTACCAGAGATGCTGTGCATGCTAAATATTCCGTGCCAGACGAAACAGCAGCAGGCACCATGCTATGTGGCGAGGGTCAGACTTCAATGTCGAAGGAACGAGCTGAAGGAGAAGACGGTGCCAGCCAGGTCTCTAAAGCTCCTTGCGGAAGGACGAATTCTCTCCAACTTTTGGTGGCTCACACGAAAGTACACTGGCAAACCCAGTTATCTAAAGCGTTTCGAGAAGGAGCTTGCTCTGATATTTTCAGCATTTAATGTTGCAGACGTTCCCTGGTCTAACGTAGGGCCCGTACCACGGCGAGCACGTCAGAGTGAGCTGCGCCTGAGAAAGCACGTGCGCTTTAACAAAAAGCGAAAGAAAAGTAAAGGGTTGAGGGAGAACTATCACCGAACACAGTGCAGAACAAAAAGGATAAGTGCACCGGACTTTGCCAACGTGCGAGTTCGTGGAATTCCTTCTATGTGCAGTCGTTAAAACAATAATGGTATCGTGCATCTTCAGAAGCAAATGTGTTCATGTGCATTTCTGGCACGAATTACATTGAACGGTATTTAGCTATACTGCAGCGCCTGCAGCTTCTTGACTTACTTTACAAAAAGGTGACATGAGTGAAGTGAGTGAACGCCTGGACATCGTATGAGGTGCGCAAAAGTGCCGTGACTACCTCTAGGGTCTGCATTTCATTCTGCGATCTGTCACCAGCCGCCGAAATACTGTTACGTCTCCGTCACAATACATCAGCTCTGCATGCCAAGTGAACACGCGAATACTCTATTGAGCCTGCTCTTGATGGACTGTGACTTCCGTGTAGAACATTCACGGCTCGGATAAGGCTAGTGCTGACTGTATTAGTCGAATATCTAATGGCAATGACTACATGGTTCTTGGTAATTTGTTCACGTGCTGACTGATGGTGGCTACGTATATCGACTGTCGACTGTTGAGCTTTTTTAAGCAGCTATTTATAGTGCTGTTCAGTGTATCCGCCCCTGCCTCACCGCTTCGCTCGTCTTGAACTGGGGGGAAGAGTGGTAGGAGGACGGTGCGTTAGCTTCGGCGTTGTGGTGTTCGGTGTGCGGGGCCGAAATTTGAAGTGCGCGGGCTTTCAGTAATGATGATGATCGGTGTGCGGTGCCGACGAAGTGCGGCCGCGCACGTGGTTCGTGCGCGATCACGAGACATCAGCTCGAGCGACGGGGCCGAACAACTGAGCGAGGACACAGGACGACTGGGACTCAACGGGAGCGGATCGAGCGCCGGGCCTCGTCCCGGTTTCCTTCAGCGACGGGGTTCCTGCTCGGATGGGCCTCGCCCCGGCTTTGGTGTCCACCGACCTGTACGCTCCTATGCTTGGGCCACGCCCCGAGCAGACGTTTCTGTGCTTGGGCGACGCCCCGAGCAGACGTCCCTGTGCTTGGGCCACTCCACGAGCAGACGTTCCGGCGCTTGAGCCATGTCCCAGTGCTGCTGCTGTCCTGACCCTAGTGGGCAACGTCCCAGTTCTGTTCGAGTACTTGGGCCGCGCCCCTGCGGTGCTGCGGCTGTTCTTGGAGCTGGGCCGCGTCCCGGCGCTGTGTCGCGTACCCCGCCCACACCTCGACGCATTGCCGTGCCTGAGCCACGTCTCGGCGCATGCTCTTGAGACTCGGGCCGTTACCTCGAGTCTCCTGGACGGAACGAATATCACTGTAACGGCTGCTACTTTCCCATAAACTGTGAGTGGCTACATTTTGACTGCCGGTGCGCTGGAACCGCCTAGTCTTCGTCTATCCGAAGTGATATGATAAGGTCGTAAAAGACGGCTGCGGAAAGCCGCGCCTCAACAAGTTCTCCTGCCCCATTGGGAAGGAATCCGTCAGCGGAGGACTCGGGAGTATTCGGCGTGGTTACGCGATTACACGACACAGACTGAATAGTTACGCTGTCTACTGGGGCTACACTGCCGGGAGGCCTTTCAGCGTAGCCCCAGGAGACGGCAGAAAATAAAATAAAACGTGTGCAGTGCTTAGCGTGCGAATTCATTTTGTTCTGCTGGTGTGCAGTGAACGCACTGTGTTCTGCTGCTGAAATGCGGTTCTAGCAACGTGAGCATTTGAGTGCAGTGCTTATCAATGAATTCATTTTAGCAGTGAAGCTGCTTAAGCTAGGCGTAATTTGTCACGCGTGCCAGCTTTAGCAGCAAATCTATGTAAGCAAGCCGTAATTTGACAGGTATCATGCAATACCAAGTGACATTGCCTTACGTGTTCTTGGCAATACGTGACATTGCGTTACGTGATTTGGACAGGAACATATCACGTGACATATCGCTACGTAATTTTGAGGGAACATGTCACGTGACATTGCACTACGCGGTTTTGGCGGGAACATGTCACGTGACATTGCGTTGCGCGATTTTGGGTGATAACTTGACACGTTCGCGCCGAAAATCATGTAACGAAATATCGCGCGACATGCACCAGCGAATATCACGTAACGCAAGTCACGTGGCCCATTACCAGCGAAGATCACGTAACGCATTGTCACGTGACATGTTCCCGCCAATGTGTCACAAGACTATCAAGTGACCTGCGTCAGTAAACTATCGGCCAGCTTCGCTGTGATCTGGCCTTGCGCGACCTAGCGGAAGCTGCGTACTTTTTAGATGCGAAGCAGCTTATGGCGTGGGCTTTGTCCGTCCCTCCTTCCCGTGTCCCACACCCCCCACAGCGCATGCGCGTCCCCTCCCGCTCCCTCTCCTCTCCTACGCTCGCCCTTTCTCTCCTCTAGGAATCCTCTACTCTACAGTCAAGATCCTAAGCAAATAGGCATTCGACAACAGCTTCCCGACATCCACGTCGTATGGACCTCAGGTCACTAACACCTGGCGGGAAACGAAGCAGCACATGCTACCGCCCGAGAGCATACCAGTCGGGATTTCCTGCCACCGGGGCTCCGCAAGGCGACGAGGATCGAGGACATTCCAATCAAGTGTGCCGACATATTGCAGCACTACCGACTGTAAAGGCGCCAATATCCACAACCGCGCCCAAAATTAAGAAAGGAAGAAGCCACGTCCCTCTGCAGATTGCAAACGACCACATACGTACATAGAATTATTATGCACCGGATCCACCCCACAGAGTTGCCATACTTATGCCGTTATTGTATTGTACCAGACACTCTCCAACACATGGTCCTGGTGTGCCCACGCCGCGAAAACAACGCTGAAGATGACGCTCCAGAACCCCCAGAAGTGATTGAAGAAACGTGGGAGGCAGTGTTGACGGCCCAAAGCTTGGAGGACCAGCGAAATCTGGTGGACCGGACACGGGCCGCGGCATCAGCCAACGGTTTTCTGAACTGAGAGATCCGCCCACCTCGGGCGAAAATCGCCGTTTCTGAAAATAAATGTTTATTCCTCTACTCTACGGAGCGGCGCGCACGACAGCTGGTGCGACAGCTGCATACTCCGCTGGGGGCGCCACGGTAGTTCCGCGGTATGAAAATCACGGAGCGCGCGCGCCTTTCTCTCTCCTGCCGCGAAAAATTACACCGCCTCCGGCTCAAGCTAACCATCTCCCCGCTGCTTCGCATCTACACATAGTTCCCTTTAGCGGGAGATGGTGTAATTTTTAGATGCGAAGCAGCTCTTTGACTAGCCTGTGTAACGGTGTCCCTCCGTCCGTACGAACGCGCCGCAACGCGCTCCCCTCGCCGCAGGTGTTGGAGCGGTGCCAAGTAGGTCACGCCGCAGCTGCGCGTTGACGTCACGCTCCCCTCGCAGTGCGCGCTGACGTCATTCTCTCCCTCGCCTGCCGCGCGCTCGCCGCAGCGCCCGCAGCTGCCGCCTGACGGAAATCTTCGATGAGCGCTTTCCCAGCTCGCAAGGAACGAGAACGCGCCCTCGCCCTCGAGAGACAATGCTGACGCAGGCAGCGTCTGCTAGCGTCAAACCGATGCAAACGCGTTGTGCACCCCCCGTGCTGCTTCACATCGCCTCATGGTCCCCTTTAGCGGGAGATGGTGTAATTTTTTTGTCATTTCTATCACTGAAGTGCTTTTGTAAGTAAGGTGTTCGTGCCTACGAACTCAAGCCGTGCACAATTTTCATACGTTTGTGTGCCTTTACTCGTGCGTTGTTAAGACAGCATGCGTTAGGTGCGGGCAGATTGCGGGCGTTTTGTTACATGGCCATGCATAAATGAGAACCCTTAAACTACTTGTGCATGCCAAATGACTGTCTCTGGTGGCAATTTGTGAGCAGGAGCCCTAGACTTTGTACAAAGCAGACGCACTTGCGTGAGTCTTGAAGCATCTTCATATCTGTGTATTGCCATTCTGTACATGTCATCATTGTCTGCAAATAGGAATACGAACTGTCCCGACCTGTTGGATGATTATATAAAATTGCCTCCCTAATACCTATCTGGCTAAAGCAAAATTTATATAATTCATTATTCTACTCCAGGCTATGCCATAGAATACTGGTATGGGGTACCGCAACGAAAATCAATTAAAACACGCTAATTGTTTTGCAGAAGAAAATACTAAGCATATCAGGAACCACGCTCTGAACTAAACACATCACCATTATTCTTAAAATATCGAATGTTTCAAGCAAATGACTTATTTCAAGTTACTACAATACATACATAGCAATGCACCATACCTTCGCGAGAATACTAATGAAGTTGCTTAAGATATGAGAGTTGAGAGGAAACCTGCAGCACTAGTTAGGACTAGTTATGGTAAGCAAACAACGAACTATGAAGTATTATCAATTCCAAATAAGCTAGACGACAACCTTGACTTCAATATAACCAGAACCGCATTCAAAACTAAAGTGAAAGAATTTTTACTGGCACAAGTATGAGGGAGTGCTGTTGAAGCATATTCTTTCTTGTCTATTTCTCTTTTTCTTCCTTTTTTTTCAGAATGAATAGTTATATGTTCTCGTGCTGCATCTGAATGCACTGTTGAAACTACCATGTGCATCTCATTTCTCTGTTTGTAAACATACCCTTCTTGTTTGAAATGTTTTGAACAAAAGGGATATCACAATAACTTTGCCAATTAATGTAGTAAGTTTTCTGTGTATCTTATGTGTAAATGATGTATTTGATTCACCGCCAATGAACTGTCGCTAATATTGTAAATGATGTTCATTATGGTACGAGTACTGCTCACCTTTTGCTCCTGTACCTTTCTTGAAATTGTATTGAAGATATATAAATGTTCATTCATTCATTCATTCATTCATTCATTCATTCATTCACTCATTGTATAAAGTGCACCGTAGTTCTACATCGGTGGACCCTAAGCAACACCTAGTAAAGTACTCTGCATGCCTTACCTAAAGGTTGCACTTTAATATGACGCTGCATCGTGCTGCCATGACGCTGTATCATGATGGTGCCAACAACGTAATTGCGTCTGCATGTGTGTACGCGTTGACTCTGTCACGTGATGCCAAATAACCAATCCCTGGAAACGACGGAATTAGGCCTTTTGCCAAATTTTAACCCGAATAAACACCAACCTGCTTCAACGCCCCGGCAGCAGCGTATCTGCCTCGTTACTGCGCGTCGTTCCCAGGATGCGACATCTCGCTCGCGCCTCCTTTAGCGCACGACTACGGCCGCGAGGACTTAATAAAGGCGTCAAAGATACGCATTCCCGTTTCGTAGCACCATGGAGATAAAAACAAGACCAAGGCTGTGTTCCAATTCTGGACAGCATCGTAGACAGCCTACCTTGGCAGCTTCAAAGACAGCTCCGCGTCCTTGTCGTCCGAGTAATGGAACGCGCCCGGATGACGTTTGCGCGACGAGGCGTCATCTCGTGTCGACAAAAGAAAGCTGAAAAAAACGCTCCCATTTTCGTTCAGTTTGCTTATTTCGTGTTACAATCTACGAAAAACTCAATGCAGCTCACGTAAATTGCGTAAGAAAGCGCCTATTTGCGAGCAGACAACCGTTCCGGCGAGGTTTGTGGATATTCAAGCGATCCTCGCAGCCGCCATCTTGTTGTTGTTGTTGTGGCCATCTTGTTGTTGTTGTTGTGGCCATCTTGTTTGGACAGCAAAGTAGCCTGCATCGTTTTTGTCTTCGTATGCCGTCTTCGCGAAGCTGTCTATTTTGCCGTCTACGTGAGAAATGGAATGGGACTTAAGATGGCCGCTGTTACGTAGCCGTCTATTTAGCCGTCTACCGTGAGTATTGGAACACACCCCAAATGTACAATAGGGCACAACTGTGTACTTCACTGCGTACAATACATAGCCGCGCTTCATCGAAACTCGAGACAGGAACAAAAAATTACAGCATATCCACGGAGTGAATGATGATGAGTGGGCGAAGCTCGGGATGTGCATCGTAGATCGTGCCGAGTTCCGGATTAATTTAGTTAACGCGCATGCTACGAATCCTCACGGTTCAACTATGCACAATGCACAAGTGAAATCTCCCACCGGCACTTCATTGCAAGTCAAGATCCCGTGCATATATATATATATATATATATATATATATATATATATATATATATATATATATATATATATATATATATATATATATATGGGTTTTGCCGGTGAACGCTTCTCCAACGCGAGCAGTCGGTATATCTCAATCAAGAAACTCGCTAGGAGACGCTGCCTGCGCCAACGTTGTCTCTCGCGTTTGCCGGGGCAGTGTCGAGTTTGCCGGGGAGCACGTGGCTCCCGGCGCTCGCGGCGAGGACGAGCGCCGGGAGCCACGCGCTCGCCCTCGGCGCGTGCGCGCCCTCCGGCAGGCACGCGCCGGTGGCTACCTACTACGACGACTACTACTACTACTACTATGGACGCACGACCCACGCCTTAAGGAGCTTCGCCCCTAAAAGGTTCGGGGCGACAGGTACCGCTGCTTTACACAAATTCCCGTAATACAATATGGTGGTCCTTCAATGAACTTTCCTACGATAAACACGGCCCGTTATAAGCCCCGCTACGAGGTTTGTGGCGGTCCGGTGAAGCATATGCCTGGCGCAAGCGGAGCACTGCAAAGCACACAGTGGCGGCGTCAGCACCAGTAGCAGTGGCAGCATCAGTACACATTCCATAACCCTCAAATCCCCAAAGGATACGAGGATGCAGCGCCGCTGGCTATTTCAGGCACCGTTCAAAGTATGCAGCGCCGACGTAGCCTCCATGCATGGCCTTCTTGACATTTTGTGCGAACAGTCCCCGGTTGCTCTGCAGAACTTCGGCGGCGTCCTTGTTGAGCGGGTCCTCGGGGTTAGGCTCGAGGAAGAGGAACTGCAAGCCGTAGACGATAGAGTTTACCGTCAGCACGGGCTTCCAGTCTTCGCGCAAGATGTTGAGACACACGTTGCCGTCCAGGTCTATGTTCGGGTGGTAGATCACTGTGTCGCACTTGACCTTGGGCGGTTCGTGCGGATAGTTGGGACCTACGCGAAAGCTGAACACGAAGCGTCCATTCCGGTAGAACCCCTCGTCGGGGCAGATGACCAGTTTGAAATTCAGGAGATCGTCCGGATCGGGGAACTCCACCTGACAGGTCTTCGGTAGGCACAACTCGTTAATGTCCTTCGTGATGCGCAGCTGAGCCGCCGCGGCGCGCTTCTGGCTCGCAGGCTTGTTATCCGTCGCCTCGCCATCCTTCTGTTGCTGCTTGAGGGAGAAGAGCTTAATCATTGTGACATCCGTCAGCTGCGTACGTAATCACAGAATAGGCATGCAGACACTACCACGCACACAACGATACCCCTGATGATGATGATGATGATGATGATGATGATGATGATGATGATCCTTCAAATATGGCGCATACCCACTACGGGGGATTGGCCAAGACCTGGAGTGCTTAACTTTTAGCTGGTATATTGTGCAAATACCACAACATGCCGAATAAAATAGAATAATAAATTAATAATAATCGGGAGAAAAGTAAAACAGAGGGAAAAAAAACTATGTAAACTATTTGTGCACTTCTACCATCAAAACAGGTAATGTTTTCCTTTTTTCTTAATGTATAGGCTTTATCATAGTTAAGAATTTCGGAATGTGAATAATCACAAACGTAGTCGTTTTGAGGCCTTTATAAATCCACATACTGCATCAAATATGTCCCTGTGGCTGAAGCCCAATACCGAGGCACCAAAAGTAAGAATGACTTCCAATGACAATGTTAGCCCAAATTTAGAAAGCACAATTTCCAGTTGTCTCTTTCTTACTGATGTATACTGGCGGCATTTTAAAAAATAATGGTCAATTGTTTCGATTTCAAGACAGAATGGGCACAGAGGCGATATCACCAGACCAGCCCTGTGCGAGTAAAGATTTAATGGAGGGACTCTGCAGCGTAATCTCGTAATCAGCACTTCAGCTTGTCGCGACGGACACCATTGTCTTTTGCCACCATTGCCCCTATGGCAGACTCTTCTTCTTCTTCTCCTTTCTAAACTGGTGCATACAGAATAAAGGGGATTAGCCAAGACGAGACCGTTCTTCTATGACGACTTGTTGTTGTTGTTTCCCTCAAATCTGGCACATACCCAACCTGGGGGATTGGCCAAGATGTCAGAAGTTCAAATAGTTAAGCCTGTGGTACTATGGAATACCAATCAGAATCGAATAATCAGGATGAAATTAACAGTGAAAAGTACGAATTTATGAAAAGAACCGACCTGAATCAATTTTGAAACAGTAGAGCACACATCCCTGTGGCAATGTCCTAATGAGGAGGCTCCGAAAGACAGAATATTAGAGACGGTGAATTGCAACCCAACCCTATGAAAAGAATCTTCTAATGTGTGTTTTCTTAATGAGGATAAACGAGTGCATTTTAAAAAAATAATGTTCAATAGATTCGTCTTCGCCGCAATATGGACACAAAGGCGATGGGGCCAGACCAGCTCTGTGCATATAAAAGTTTAGTTTTGGAATGCGACAACGTAATTGCGTAAAGATAACTTCTAGTTTCCTGGAGAGGAATGCATTTCTATTCCAAGGGAATAAGAGGTGTCGATAGTCATTTAGATTATGTCTGACTCTTCTTCGTTGTCACCAGGAAAGCCTTGAAACATTTCTATAAGAATTTTTCGCCTATGGACTCTTATACGCAACAAATGTTGCAAGTATAATGGCCGGCAGCCGTTAGGTGTGTTTGCTGTAGGCTCTGCCGCGACAGAGGGCATGTGCGCAACGCCTGGCAGACCCCGCGCGCATGAGCCACGGTTAAAAGCAGGTTTTCGGTTGCCGTGAAAGCAGCGTCGCTTCTCAGCGTCGACACCTTTTACTGCGTGGAAAGTAAATAAGGAGGGGATGCGTTTTTATGTATCAACTGCAATTTTAAGTCCGAGTTATGGTCGTACGAACAGCAGCAGGCGAAGTACAGCAATTCATAGACTCCAGAAGGCAGTACCAAGGTTTCACCACCAGGCTACGCCACGTTTCATTAGCCGCGATTTCAGTTGCCGTTCCCTTTAATTGTACGGAACGAAGTTACAGTGAGATCGCCTTTTACAAAGAGTAGTTAGGCGGCGTCGCAACATTCGAGCACACAACGCATCTTATGAATCTTCGAGCAAATAGTCCTTCCTTAAATCCCACACGTTTTATGGTCCTCGACTGTTTCTTGGATGACGCTTTTAAGCGTTGCTGCCAAGACTTTCATAAAGATCTTATAATCCACATTTGTCAGGGATATTGACCTATATGATGCTACTAGCCTGAGTTTTAACACTAAAGTGTTTTACACCGGGGTACACCACTACCTAATACGTCACTTCCGTAACGGAAGTGATGCAGTCATACATGTAAGAACAGCAATGAAAAACACGCAGAAACATTTCTGATTCTGCGCTGGGAATCGAACTCGCACGCCCGGCCCCACGACATGAGGTGGCCGATGCTCTACCCCTGCGCCATCAGCGCTTTTTTCCCTTGTTGCCTGCTTTGACAAAATGACACCAAACGAGTACACATATACATATATACAAACAAACCACTCACACTAAAATACATGGTCATTTCAAAAATGCTTGAAGTTTACTAGTTTATCTAGGATAGCCACCCACTCAGGAGGCTCGGCTTGCGCACGATACTGTTCTCTTAGACTTCCAATGCTTGCAACGAAATTTTTTCTCAGCGAACAAACTTTCACATCGACATGGCGCACTGCCATCCTTGTTTTCCATAAGTTGGGGAGGCTCAGGAGCATGAACATGTCTCAAGGTGTTCCATCACCATTATCTGTGGGCAAAAGCCGTATACCGATTGGTGTAATTGGAAGTTCTTTTTTAAGTGTTCTCTGTAGAATTTCGCAATGGAAGGCTGCGTCCCAACAACATTGAATGCATGATCGATAGTCTCCGGTCTTTTACAGAGTGAGCATTCAACAGTCCATGGTACGTAAATACCTTTTTTCGTGTAACCACGTTTTAACTGGCAAACAATTGGTATGTAGTTTAAAGAAGAAACATTTTACTGTAGTATTAACGGGCATCCTTTTCACACGCTTCAAAACGTCATTTCCTGGACCTCCACAGTGAAAAAAGCTCTGTATATTGGTGTAGGAATCACTACATCGATTAAGTCTTTGTACAGTTTCTTCTTGGTAATGGTAGACAAATATTCCAAAGAAAACCGTGCACGTAATACCCGAAACGACATAATCACTTCACGCTTATAGCCAGTCACACCTTGCCCACTGTATTCACAGCACGTTATGACGAATTATGGTAGGGCACTTGCTAGTCGAACCTGTATCACCGTGCGTAAGAACTGGTCACTTTGCTCTCGTAAAAAAAAAAGAGAAAGAAACGCGACACAAGCTGCCTGATATACGGGTGAGCAAGCCCCAGTCCGCCACTGCGGACTGACCGAAATAAATTGGTGCGACTGAAGCGATCAATAGTTGAACGCTATATAAACATAGCGAAAACCCTATGAATCTTTTGCACACACATCCTAGTCATGGACATAATTTGCAAAATATACCATACTCTGGCAACTAAAAACAAATTACATGCACTGGCACGTCCGAACATTGACAGTCCTCGGCCAGTCCAGCTTCTTGTTTTTTCCTTCATCTTATCAGTTTCCTCTAACCAATAATCTCTGTAGTGCTGTAGCGGCACTCCCAGGTACTTCACAGGTGTAGTCGTCCACCGTGTCGAAGCCAAGTGTTCTGGCGTTACGTCCCAGTTGCCGTGCCATGTACCAACGCTTTTATCCCAGTTGATATCCGATCCTGATTGCTTGCAGTATGCCTTAGTGACTCGAACAACTTCCCGGACGCTTTTCTGATCATAACAAAAAACGGCAATATCGTCCGCGTAGGCCAGCGCCTTCACTTCAGTCATCTGTAGTCTAAACCCTCCAATATTTTCGTTACTGATTACAGCCAAGCAGAAAGGCTCAAGGTATAATGCAAAAAGTAAAGGGATTAGTGGACATCCTTCCCGAACGCTTGATTTGAGAGGAATTCTTCGACTAAGGCTTTTGTTAATTATAAGCTGCGTCGTACCGTCCTGATATGCCATTTTAACTCCCTGCATAATAACGTCACCTACGTTTACATGGTTAAGTATCAAAAAAAGTACTTCGTGCGACACTCTGTCAAAGGCCTTTGCCAAGTCGAGCTGTAACATGGCGACTCGGCCAGCAAAAGCGTCAACAAATTCAAAGACGCTGCGAGCTACATGAGTGCTCGTACAGACAGTACGTCCTTTTATGCCACATGTTTGATGTGGTCCCACCAAATCTATTATCACGGTTTGTAACCTGTTCCCAAGAATCTTCATTAACACTTTGTAATCACAGTTGGTTAGACTTATTGGCCTATATGAACTTACTGACAGTAGCTTCTCACGATCATCTGTTTTTGGAATTAAAACCATGTGGGCACTTCGAAAAGACGGCAGTAGTTGTTTTTTGTCGTATGCCTCCGTGATGACATGATACAATATCTGTGATTATGCAGGTGCAAAAGCCTTATAGAATTCGGCTCCCAGGCCATCCGGCCCCGGCGCCTTTCCTACAGCCATATGTTCTATCGCGTGTTCAATTTCTCGCTTGCTGATCGTCTCTTCTAATCTTTCTCTTTGCTCTTTATCCAGTCGTGGCATGCCCTTCGAAAAGTTTGTTTGAAAGCCGAAGTCAACCTGTCTCTTGTAACCAAATATTTTGCGGTAATGTTCTTCAAAAGCACGTCTGATCATTTCACACTCTGAAGTTATCTGATCATCGTACACTATTTGTTTGATTTCCTTTTAGGGGCGAGGCTCCTTAGGGTGTGGGTCGTTCCCTCCTCTGTAGTAGTATGTCCGTAGTAGTATGCATGTAGCCACCTCGCGCCGCCGGGAGGCTCGCGCTCGCCCTCGGCGCGTGCCTGCCGGCGCGCGAGCTATCTCACTCTTCCATCTGCTGTCTTGTTAGAGAGAGAGAGAGAGCGCCAAAGGCGCGCGTTGGCTATGGAAGCGCTCTTTCTTCGATGAACGTTCTACCAGCTCGCAAAGAAGGAGAACGCACCCTCACCCGCGAGACACAACATTGGCGCAGGCAGCGTCTTCTAGCGAGTTTCTTGATTGAAAAATACCGACTGCTCGCGCTGGAGAACCATTCACCGGCCACCCATTATATATATATATATATATATATATATATATATATATATATATATATATATATATATATATATATATATATATATATATATATATATATATATATGCGCTGGATCTTGACTTGGAATGAAGTGCCGGTGGGAGATTTCACTTGTGCGTAGTTGAACCATAAGGATTCGTAGCGTGCGCGTTAACTAAATTAATCCGGAACTCGGCACGATCTACAATGAACCTGCGGAGCTTCGCCCACTCATCATGCCCTTGGATATGCTGTGGGTTTTAAATGCGGAGCATTTCTTAGTCGCACGATGTCGCGCTTCGGCGGCGCCGTCACCACCCCCACTGCGCATGCGCGGCTAGTCTCGTGCCGGCCCACCGCGCGTTCAGCAAGCCGAGCATGCGCAGTGGGGGTGCGGACCTCTCCCCCGTACTCCTCTCCCTCGAACGCGGGTGGTGTATCGTATAAGCGGCGGAGCGCGCGTTCGGAATTCAATCCATCACTCGGGCAGCGCGACGCTTCTGTGAAACGGCAACGCCGAGCTGCGGATTCCGAACTTCGTGCACGAGAAGCAGCAGCGAAACGTGAGCAGCGAGCTTTAAGACCCCAGGTACGTGAGCGAGAAGCGGCGTTCAAACGTCGTCAACGAGACGCGGCTCCGGACGCAAGCGCCCACCTTGGTGCCGTCCAATACAACGACGGCACCAAGCAATAAAGACACACTTTAACTTTACACTCCTTGCCTTCGCTTCTCCTTCATTCAATAAATAAGAATAATAAAGACGAAATAACAATTAAGCATTCCCAAACCATACCCAATCACGCAACATTCACGCGATACCCCCACTACTCTGCGACGCACTTACTCGAGTTCCCCCCGTGGGAAGATGCGGGCGGCATTTTTTAAGGGCGTATCGCTTTTCGTCTACCAGCTCGCGTTTATTTGGCCGCTCATCAACCCAAAATCTTTCGGCTCTTGCCCGGACCACCGCAGCCTGGTATTTTTCATCGTCGATAGCTTCTAGTTCGTTCTTCACTTTCCTGATATGTCCTGTCAACATTCCTGTTTCGGCACTCTCCATTTCAAGCAGCAGTTCAAGTTGTCGTTGTAGCTCTTTTTCTTCCATTTTTTTTCATTGTGTCTCTTCACGTTACCCCTTTCTATCGCTATCATTTTAACCTTGAGCTTTAGGTCTTCCCACGCTTCCGCGCAGCGGGGAACGCGACATTCACTCCGTATATGCCCTGTGTTCCTGCACCGAAGGCAGAGCGCAGCTCGGCCTGGCGCGACAACCAGTGCCTCCTCGCCTGCGACACGTAGCAAATGTGGCACGTCGTCCACGGTTAGGCCTTTCCGCAGTACCAAGGTGACAAGCTGTGTTGAAGAACTCTTATCTTGCAGACCATGGACACGCTACCGCTCCCGCGTAATCTCCTTAACAACGCCGTAGGGTTTTAAGGCCTCGCACACATCCTCATCTAGCAGGTTGTGGAGCAGCCAGTGTACCGTCAGGCGTATGGCTTGATTTCCAGGGTCGATGATCAGACAGCGACGCCCCTTGACCTCGACTTCTTTTTCTCGTACCATTTCTTTCACCGCATCAGCATTATTGAAAGTCACGGCCCACACGTGCCTCATTTTATAAGCCCCTAACACAACTACGTCAGAGAGCACCTTCAAGTTTCCCAGCATGTCCCTGAAGATCCACACGATACGGCCTTGCACTCACGTCGGCATGTAAAAACAAAGTATTCGAAACTACTCACCCAGTAGGTAATTGTGGCAGAAGTACATGATATTCCGTGGAATCCTTGACAGTTGTCCTGGTACTGCGGCCCTGTTGGGCGGCTGAAGCCGTTCCGTTGTTAACGGAGCACATGTCACCCACGTCCGTTCACTACTGCGGCCGGAAGTGGAACCCCTCTCGGCCATTCTGACACGGCAACCTGTCCTGCGAAAACGGACCTATGAATTGCACATATTGCGAGGTGCAAAAAACACGTGTCAGAAGTGGGATTCGAACCCACGCCCACATTCGTGGACCAGAAGCCTCACACAACCCGCATCGCAGGGCAAGGTTATCCTTGAGTCTGGCGCCTTGGACCACTCGGCCATTGTTCTTTTTATAACCTTTTTATTCAGAAATAAAGCAATACATATACATAAAAATCACATTGGTCTGCTCGACCATTGTGATGGATTAAAAACATTTCATTTTCACCAATTCATCAAATACCTCCATACAAGCTGGAGGTTCATCTAACGTCCGATATATTTCGCGCACATAAATTGCACATTCAATGAAGTTTTCTCTTGTCGATTTAGCTTTAGAATCCATGTGCCTCACGGCCATGCGAGTGATCCAGAGACTGTAAAGCCCTAATAACATTATCATGTCATATGGAACACCACACTCATTGTGCACTGAAAGATAACGTATTCCATGAGGTGTTATGGGTAGCTCCTTCTTCAGGGTTCTCTGTAACACATCCCAAAAGAAAATTGGATCCCAGCAGTCAATAAATGTATGTTCGATGGTCTCCGGTTTGTTACAAAGGGTGCAGTTTGTCGTCCACGGTATAAATATGCCTTTGTCTTTAAGCCATGTTTTCACAGGCATTGTGTTAGTGTGTAATTTAAAGAAAAATGATTTTATAGGTCCTCGAATGATCATTCTTTTCACTCTTTTTAGCACGTCTTGCCCGGCGCTTTCATTGGTTAGTAATCTATACAATGGTGTGGGCATCATTACAGTGATCATGTCTTTGTACAGCCTTTTTCTTGGTACAACGCCCAAATACTCGAGTGAGAAACGGGCTTTTAGTATCGCGAATGCCATCACTACTTCTTTGAAGTAGCCTTTTATTGCGCGATCAATTGGAGCTGCAGTAGACAACAAAATCAGGTATTACATTTTTTAACCTAACTTGCATAACGGTTCTCAAAAACGAGTCTTGTTGGTCCCGTAAAAACACAAACCGCGACACAATTTGTCTCACGAACAAATGTGAAAGACCAAGGCCCCCGTCTTTCACTGAAAGAAAAAGATTGGTTCTGCTGACTCTTTCCCAGTCTGAGCGCCAAATGAAGACAGCAAAGATACGGTGCAATTTTTGCACATTGACGCGAGACATTGACAGAAACTGTAGCACATACCACACCTTTGCAATCAGGAAGACGTTGCAAGCGCTCGCACGAGCGAACATTGACAATTCACGGCCTTGCCATCCACCAACTTTTTCCTTCACCTTTAGCGTCAGGTCGTCCCAGTAATCTCTTGTCTGGTTATAATGTTCGAGGGGCACACCTAGATACGTAGACGGTGTGCTGGCCCATTTGATGCCCGCGAATGATTGCGGCTTAACGTCCCACGTGCCATGCCAGAAACCGACGCTCTTCTCCCAGTTTATCGCACATCCTGTCTGTTCGCAGAATACCTTGGTGACGCTTATCGCCTCTTCGATGCTTTTGCGATCAGTGCAGAAAACGCCAACGTCGTCAGCGTATGCAAGAACTTTCACGTGTTGCGTCTGAAGTACGAAGCCATTAATTTTGCTGTTGTTAATTAAGCTGAGGCAGAAAGGTTCAAGGTAGAGGGCAAAAAGCAGAGAAGACGGCGCGCAGCCTTGTTTTATGGATGACCTGACGTCAATACTTCTTGTAAGGTTCTTGTTCACAATTATTCGCACTGTACAATCACTGTAAGCCATCTTTAAACCTTCCAGCATTACTTTTCCAAGATTGACATGTTCAAGCAATGCAAAAAGAAATTCATGTGTGACGCGGTCAAACGCCTTAGCAAGATCAAGTTGAAGCATAGCAACCCGTCCCGCCACGGCATCGCAACACTCTAAAACGCTGCGGGCTACATGCACGTTCGTACAGATGGAACGACCCTTAATGCCGCACGTCAGATGCGGTCCTACGAGTAATGTGACAACACTTTGTAACCGTTTGGCTAAAACTTTCGTATATATTTTATAGTCTACGTTTGTTAGAGTTATTGGGCGGTAAGCTCCTACTGACAATAGCTTCTCAGTATCATCTGTCTTTGGTATTAGGATCATATGAGCAGATCGGAAAGAGGGAGGTAATGCTTCGTTTTCGTACGCTTCACTGATGACCTCATGCAAGATCGGAGTAACCTCTTCAATGAACGTTTTGTAAAAGGCGGCCCTTAATCCATCGGGTCCAGGCGTATTCCCTGCAGCCAGTTCCTTAATAGCGCTTCTCACTTCGTTCACACTTATTGGCAGCTCTAGTCGGGTCTTGATTTCATCCTCAAGCTTAGGCATTAATTTAATGATCTCGGCTTTAGGACCGGCTGCATGGTTTGTTTTATTCATGAATAACTCACTGTAGTATTCTACAAATGCATCTTCAATTTTACTCTTTTCCGACGTCACTTCATTACGATGGTGAATCTGACGTATTTCATTTTTGAATGAATATCTTATTTCGTCGCACAGCGCACGCTTGTTGGGTGTTTCACCCATCCATATCTTTTCAGCTCGTGCTCTTATCACTGCTGCTTTGTACTTATCTGTTGCGATTAGTTCAAGCTTGTTTTTTAGTTCACGTATGTCTTTCGTGTATAGGCCGGGATTTGCACTTTCCATGCACATAAGATAATTCCGCTGACAATGAAGTTCCTTCTCTTCCATCTTTTCTTTCTTTCTGGTGAATTATGCTTCCCCTTTCAATCGCAGTCATTTTGACCGCGTTTTTTAAATTTTCCCACTCCGCTATCCATCCGTGCGTTTTAGTCGACGCCATTTCTTCGATTCTTTGTTTTACACTTTGTGTGAATATTTCATCTTCTAAGATTTTCACAATGAGCTTCCATAGTTCCCAGTTAAACCTGCTCTTTTTTATATTGAGTCCAAGCGTGGCTGTTACAAGGCTATGGTCGCTAAAAGATACGTGTTTAACTTCGAAGTTAACACACTCTTTGGCAAGGGGGATTGTAGCGTATATCCTATCCAACCTTGCACAGCTTCCGCGTTGGTAATGCGTGAAAGTGGGTGGGCCTGCTTTTGAAAGTAGGTATCCTAAATCTTCCAAGTAATATTCCTCAAGCAGCGAGATTAGTAGTCGCTCGCTTTTATCTCGTGCAGGCACACTTCTAGCTCTGTCTTCTGCCATGCAGACACAGTTAAAATCACCTAGTATAACAAGACATTTTTCACACTTCAAAAAAATTCTACTCTTTGAAACAATACAACACGCTCATTATCAGTGTTTGGTGCATAAATACAAATAACACGCCATTCTTTTTCAGAATACAAAAAGTCCAGCACGATCAATCGCCCCTCCTCTGAAGCCACAACTTTTTCGCTTTCGATGCCTACGCTTTTTCTTATGTAAATTGCGCAACCGCCAGATGTACCTTTAGCGTGGCTCACACAAACATAATTCCTCCGAAAGGTTTCCACCATACGATCCGTGTGCTCCTCACTTTCAATCTTGGTCTCTTGCACAGCTGCCACAACTAAATTATTTTCGAGAGACGATTAATTTGACTTTGGCGCTTCTTAGCTGCCAGTCCACGTACATGGTCTTTAGTTTGGTCTTTAATTTGTGAGGAGTACTCAGATCGCACAGCATTTACCTCAGAGCGCACAGACGTAGAAGAGGGTTCACCATGCTTCGGCGATTCATGGTCTGCATCTTCCAGCTGTCTCGTGTCTGCCTCTTCAACAGATGTCTGGTGGCTGGACTCCGCAGCAGCGTCTAAACGTCTTTGTTTTAGAGGAGGCATGTCGCTGGCTTGCAGAAGGGATGCGAGGCTCCGCCTTTAGTTCGGCGGTTTTGCCTCTGGCCGTCCGTCTGGAGGAATGTTCGGTTTCGGCTTGAACGACATTCGTCGCGTCAAAGCCGATTTAGGTGGTGGAGGGCCGCCACTTGCATCTTTAGGGAGGTCCGAGTCATTAACGGTGTCGCCATGCCCTCGTTTGGCGGACATCGATACGATGCCTTCCATAGCTTCACTCCCATCTTTCGACGGGTCACATGGCGCAGCCGCTTCAACCACACAATTTTCGGTCGCGTTACCTTGAAGTGCTTCAACTTTTGATTCTTCCGGCGCTTCTTCCGAATTTTTTTGGTGGCTCGTTATCGACACCCGCTTCTCCGTCGCACTGGGGGGCGGTTCCAGCTTTTTTGGTTTCTCCGGTGCCGTTGCTGCTGCTTCTTCGGCTTCGACTTCGTCCATGAAATTTTCAGAAGCATTCTTGTTTGTGGTGGGCCCTGTTATATTTGCGTACGTAGGGACACACTGGGTTTCGTCGTGGCCGAACCGTCGGCACCGTTGACACCGTGGGATTGGGCAGTCACGGCGAATGTGACCTTTCCCTTGGCAGCGCAAGCAGAGAGGGGCCTTACCAGGAATTACGACGAGAGCAAGTTCTCCGGCGACACGTACTTGGTGGGGAACGTCCTCAATGGTGACCCCTGCCTTTACTTTCAGGCTTAGCACACGTGTTGTCGATCCTTTCGCTGACACACCGGACACACGCCAGCGCTCCCTGTTCACGTCTGTGACTTCACCGTACGGCTCGAAAGCCACACGTATGTCCTCACTAGTCACATTATGGAGCACCCAGTGTACCTTCACTCGTACCTCCTGGTTGTTTGGGTCGACGACCAGGCACCTCCTGTTTTTCACCTTAATAGGTCCGGCGGCCAACAACTTTCGCATACCTTCACGGCCTTTGAACGTCACGGCCCACACGTGATTCACTTGAAATGCACCTAAGGCTTCCACCTCAGGTAACAACACCAATTCAGCAAGCGCATCCCTGTAGTCTTCGACTCGGTACGGTCTCGCTTGTAGGTCACCGTGCAAAAATACTGTGTTTAAAACAATACGACCTTTCGGCAGATGTGGCAGCAGTACTTGATAATCCTGGTTATCTTCCATAGCGTTCCTGTTTCCGCGGCTAAGCTGTGCCGCAAGCACTGGCGCGTCCGAGCCCATGATAACACGTCCGTCACGCTCGGTGGCTGAAAGTGGAATCCCCACTCGGCCATTCTGACACGGCAATTTGCCATGCGAGAAGGGAGCTATGAATTGCACATATTGCGAGGTGCAAAAAGACACGTGTCAGAAGTGGGATTCGAACCCACGCCCACATTCGTGGACCAGAAGCCTCACACAGCCCGCATCGCAGGGCAAGGTTACCCTTGAGTCTGGCGCCTTAGACCACTCGGCCATTCTGACACGGGAACCTGCCGTGCGAGAAGGGAGCTATGAATTGCACATATTGCGAG
Source organism: Hyalomma asiaticum (assembly GCA_013339685.2). Classification (NCBI taxonomy): domain Eukaryota; kingdom Metazoa; phylum Arthropoda; class Arachnida; order Ixodida; family Ixodidae; genus Hyalomma; species Hyalomma asiaticum. Next base: position 64,086,653 of record CM023490.1, on the reverse strand, counting down.
GTGCAAAAAGACATGTGTCAGAAGTGGGATTCGAACCCACGCCCACATACGTGGACCAGAAGCCTCACACAGCCCGCATCGCAGGGCAAGGTTACCCTTGAGTCTGGCGCCTTAGACCACTCGGCCATTCTGACACGGAAACCTGCCGTGCGAGAAGGGAGCTATGAAATGCACATATTGCGAGGTGCAAAAAGACATGTGTCAGAAGTGGGATTCGAACCCACGCCCACATTCGTGGACCAGAAGCCTCACACAGCCCGCATCGCAGGGCAAGGTTACCCTTGAGTCTGGCGCCTTAGACCACTCGGCCATTCTGACACGGAAACCTGCCGTGCGAGAAGGGAGCTATGAAATGCACATATTGCGAGGTGCAAAAAGACATGTGTCAGAAGTGGGATTCGAACCCACGCCCACATTCGTGGACCAGAAGCCTCACACAGCCCGCATCGCAGGGCAAGGTTACCCTTGAGTCTGGCGCCTTAGACCACTCGGCCATTCTGACACGGGAACCTGCCGTGCGAGAAGGGAGCTATGAATTGCACATATTGCGAGGTGCAAAAAGACATGTGTCAGAAGTGGGATTCGAACCCACGCCCACATTCGTGGACCAGAAGCCTCACACAGCCCGCATCGCAGGGCAAGGTTACCCTTGAGTCTGGCGCCTTAGACCACTCGGCCATTCTGACACGGGAACCTGCCGTGCGAGAAGGGAGCTATGAATTTCACATATTATGAGGCGGAAAAAAGGTGTGTCGGACGTTACTTGCAGACAATGGCGGCCCTTCATTGAACGAATCTCTGTTATTATTATTATTATTATTATTATTATTATTATTATTATTATTATTGTTGTTGTTGTTGTTGTTGTTGTTGTTGTTGTTGTTGTTGTTGCGAAAACTAACGAACCATATAGTGGGGCACGCTCTCCAGTGTGATCTAGTTGGTCTGGCCCTAACGCGCATTGCTCGTTCTCGCCGCTCCCTCTCGGGGCTCGTGCCTTCAGCCGTTGACCAAGCTACCGCTCGGGCCTGACGCCAGCCTTCAATAAACGCCCTTTACAATTGGTGGAGAGTGTCTGGGTACCCTCACTACAACTTCGGCCTCTTTCTATGCCCCTGGAACTTCGCTCCCGCACAGTGCCGTCTACCACGCCTCAGGACGCCGCCCAGCAAACGCCTCCCCCCGCACCGACCGCATGTCCTGGTGTCCCTCGTGTCCGAGACCCACCTGTATTCACTGCCGCCGGTGGGACCGACGTGGAGGATTGGCTCACGATTTATGAGCGCGTGAGCGTGCCCCACTATATGGTTCGTTAGTTTTCGCTACATTATTATTATTATATCAAGGGAGAACAGTTGAAGTGTGCCTGTGGCGACCTATGACGGCCGCTAGCTTCGGTGTTCGTTGTTTGGCCTGCGCATATGCTCTCCTGGTTTTCCTGGAAGATGGCTTTTGTGAATAAATCATAGTTGTTAGTCCAGCCGTTGTGTGCGTCACTTCTCTTTTCCGTCCTTCGGGCTGGTTTTCATGTTTAACATTATGTACTGACTGACCCAGATGTGCATTATGTACTAAGTGTACATATGTACTAACTGACCACTTCTACAATGCTTCTTGCTCTGCCTCTGTCCTCCCAATCACGTTACCTCTACATGTTACTCTTTGATCGCATCCGTGGATGCCTCCTGTGCGGGAGGTGCGTACTACCTGGTTCGACTCCCAGTGCCGCCGGCGCCCAGCGGTTTTTCCAATGGGGGTACAGAGGTACCATGACCTGTGGCTCGGTGGTGTGGGTGTAACCTCCTGCCTCGAGAAGGTGGCCTCTCCTTTTTCCACCCTCTTCTTTCACTCCTCTTTTACCTGTGGAGCGTTTCGTTTGAGGTGATGCGCAGTCGAGAGACACAGAATCTCTCTCTGTATTCCTTGTTCTCTATTTTATCTTTATCGCTTCCATGAAGTGCGGTTGTGTTACCGAGCTGTGCATTTAGTTTCTAACAACCTTCATTTCCTACGCAAATAACTTTTCTACCCCATGATAACCAAGTCAACCGCGCAAGCGACAGGAGGGGACAGAAGGGAATACAAAGAGCTTTGTACTCTCTTCTGTCCCCTCCTGTCGCTTGCGCTGTTGACTGGGTTATCATATCTTAAACCAGCAAGCCAAATCATTCACTTTTCCGAGTTCCTATCCCAGCTTGGGCTGCACATGCAGCGTGTTCCCCTCACTTACAGCCTCATCTCTCTGTTTCTCTCTCTACTGTACCTAGTGTTTTTGTTTAATCGCGACGTTGTTGTTGTTGTTGTTGTTGTTGTTGTTGTTGTTGTTGTTGTTGTCGTCGTTTCACCGCTAGAACTCGGCGACCCGGTCGCGTTCTTTCTCGCTTCTCCAGGCGTCTCCCCTCGTGACTTCGTTGTTCCTCGGGTGTCCCACGGCAGCGCAGTGAACGTGAGAACGTCGTTGCGAAAATTATCGCCGCAAATGCGCGTCTCATTCGCTACGAGAGTGGAGCTACGCCACGCGGCCGGTTACCTGCTTTGACGCGAAACACTCCCTCTCTCTCAGTTCCTCAACGCCCCCTCACTCTTGGTTTCAGTTTTGTTGCCGAGACGCTTGAATGGGAACTCCGGCGGTTTTTTTAGCCATCACCTGATATTGCTGTTTTCCAATAGTGCGAATAGTCCTGCAGCAGCCAGGGTGGTATAGTTTGCTCATAAACTCAAAAATAATCTTAAAGGTGTACTCACACAAATTTTTCACATTCTCATATTGTTGCTGTAAATAAATGCACTAGCGTGGAGAACCCTAAAATGATTATTGCGGTGCCTCGCAACGCAATGAATACATTTTTAGTACGGCTTCCCTTGAAAGCCCACTTTCGGTTTCCATTTCGAGGGGGCGCTTTCCCAGTGACGTGTCAACGCAGCCGGGCTTATGTCTGAGTCATGTGGGGGCAGCAATTCGTGATGGTGTCGATCAACTTTGTCGGCTGTGGTCAGTTGCTCGTGGAGCATGCAAACGACGATGATTTCGCCATTGTCCATCGACTCTGACAACGATATCGACGATTTCGTATTCGACGTCATCGTATTGTCCATTGCGCTGGGGCTGGCTTGCAGATGCTGGACGACGGAAGCTTTAAAATCAAACTAAAATACTTTACATGTGTTTCCTGGCTTCGGTGTGTGGAGAACGTTAACAGCGCATGACTAGAAAACGAAAAATGTCCCTTTAGCGCCACCGCAAAATCGCGTCAATACTGCCTTAAATACCCGTATGAAAGATGTGTCCGAACTGAAACCCAAACCAGTAGGCGCTTCGTGCAGCGTATACGATGACATCACAACGTTCCTGCCATCATAAATATGGAGCTGGCGTCAGAAAATGAAAGTGGCGAGATCATAAGATGATGTATCGAGTTATGCGAGCTTCACCGAACTTGACAGCGACGATCTGAGAACTGAAGTATATCACCGTTTTGCCATTGGCGGCCGCCGGCTCGGGTAGGCAGCGTTGTAGGTGATGACATCAAAAACACAGGGTGGCCTGCATGGAAATTCTCTAAAAAAATTTAAAATACATTTTCAGGAAAACTAAATGATTTGCAACTGCCTGGCTTGGCATATATTGTTGCAGTATTGAGAAGAACATACATTTAAGATTTCACTGATATCAGTGGACACTGGGAAATCGCCGGAGTTGCCCTTTAAATGGACTACCATCCTTCATTGATTTTCTGTTCTTTTAGTGCGATGGAAAGCGAACCATTCGAAATATACGAGGTTGCAGTGGTTTCGCTGGGAAGTGAGCAGAAATTTTAGATGCGAAGCAGCTCTTTGACTAGCCTGTGTAACGCTGTCCCTCCGTCCGCACAAACGCGAGGCAACGCGCTTCCCTCGGCGCAGGTGTTGGAGCGGTGCCAAGTAGGTCACGCCGCAGCTGGGCGTTGACGTCACGCTCCCCTCGCACGCTTCCCTCGCAGGTGCGCGCGTACGTCACTCTCTCCCTCACCCGCCGGAGCGCCCGCAGCTGCCGGCTCCAACGCCCGCTCGCCTCCCGTGTCTGCGTTTCAAACAAACGTTTACACCAGTAAACACTACAACGAGTTTCGCTTCAAACTTCTTCCAGCACCCGCGTTAGTGCCGTTCAACCCGTGACGCCACCCGTGCGCAACGCTGCTGCTTCACATCCCATCAGGGTTCCCTTCGGGGAGATGGTCCAAGTTTTTTTTAAAACATAACTTTTTGATATTTTGGCCAGCCCTTCTGTAGTTGCAGGGGCGCCGACAACGTTGGTTGCTTTTTTTTATTGATATGATATTAGGAGATGTTGGCGCACAAGTAAGGCGCCGGCTACTCCTTAACGTTGGTTGCTGGGTTTTCGCAATTAAAAAATAAATGTTATTCTCCGCCGTGGAAGAACGCTACCAGAATGTGTGTCAAACACAATTGTAAGTAATAAATTTTGCTTTTAAGCAGGGTAATTCAACCTGCTTAGGTATTTCTTGGTTTCTCGACACACTTGGAGATTGACACTCATCGCCGAGGATGGCGCCACCGGTAATTTTTTCACGACGTTCAAGGCCAATTTAGAAATATTATTCGTTTTCTTATCGCGTACAAGCATGCTCGTTTCCGTCATTGTAACGAACGCTCTTCTCATTTTCACCAAAACCAAACACAATTTTCCGAGCGGTAGATAGTCGCTTTAAAACCAACGTAGCTGTTTAGGGAAAAGCAGGTTCCATTAAACTTCCGGAGTGGAAGTCCCTGCAGCCGCCTTACGGTCCCTACTCTATGTATGGAACACACAGAGTTTCTTACTACATATGAAACTCTATGTAATAGTAAGAAACTCTATCGGTCCATAGAATAGCCATCCTACGGGAGCAAGTGAAGCCAGTAGTAGCCATATTACTAGAAGAAAAGTAGGCGGGCCCGCCTAAGAAGGCAATGTATAAAGCGCGGCGCTCGACCTGTTTTGCAATCTCACGATGAAAAGTTGAGACAGAAAACCAAACATAGACTTACGCCAATTGCCAACGGTGTTTCCTAGTTTTAAAAAGTTGGCCGCGTATGCGCGTGCTTCGCTGCAAATGTCGTCGAAGGGCGATATACCTGCCGGCCGTACTAGGCTGCGTTAAGGTCCCTAGATAAAGAGTTTTTGAAACTTTTTTATCTAGCGACCTTAGGCTGCGTGAGATATGGACGCCATCTGGCAGCGCCATCGGGAAACATGAGCTTGTGCAGAATCCCTGGGCAACTGCCAGGTGGCAGCACCAAATCGTCGGCAGAGGCCCTTTTCGTGCATAGCGTCGCAGTTTTAGAGCAGACTAACAAACACTAGGGTCCTTAGAATTACGTATCTATGTATTTTATAATAAAGGAACAAACACGTATTGATTGCGCCTCAGATATGCGTAATATTTGCATTTTGATCGACAATGTTCACAAGTATGAACGCAGCTACCATTTCAAGATGGCTGGCCGTTAGGCAAGTGTTTAAACTTTGGCCGGGTGGCTGAATCGTGTGACAGACAGAGAAACAGAAAGACAGACCAAAATTTCTGTGTTCAAGTATTCAAAGATTAGTTGGGCGCTTTTCAAAGAATTACACCATCTCCCGCTAAAGGGAACCATGTGTGGATGCGAAGCAGCGGGGAGATGGTTAGCTTGAGCGGCAGATGGTGTAATTTTATTGAGAGGACGAATGAGAATGTATAAACGAGCCGAAAGAGTGTTACCACTCGATGTGCGCTCGAGCGTTGCGAGCGGTGGAGAGGGTGAAGCGAGAGAGGTGACACGTACGTTAGGCGCGCGTCAGGTTTCCGTCAGGCGGCAGCTGCGGGCGCTGCGGCGTACTGCGGCGAGCGCGCGGCAGGCGAGGGACAGAGTGACGTCACCGCGCACTGCGAGGGGAGCGTGACGTCAACGCGCAGCTGCGGCGTGAGCTACTTGGCACCGCTCCAACACCTGCGGCGAGGGGAGCGCGTTGCGGCGCGTTCGTACGGACGGAGGGACAGCGTTACACAGGCTAGTCAAAGAGCCGCTTTGCATCTAAAAGGCTATTTTCCCGCGTCCTCCACGTGGGGGCGGCCAGCGGTTACAACGGCCTCCCGCTAGGGAGTCCTTACACTAGCTCCTCAGGATTCAGTAAAGTTCATTGTCTGTCCGTCTGTCTGTCTGTCTGTCCCGCGTAGCTACAGGCATCGAGGAAAGTGAAAGAACACAGCTGACTGAGAGGTTCTATGTGCAAATCATACTTGCCGGCTTATTTCGTCTGTTAGTAGAAACGAGCTTTTTGCGATGCGGTGATTCTATACAGCGCAAATATGCGCCACTGTGTGACTGCCAGCTTACGTAAAATTAGCCTTTGTGCCCGTTGTTTAATCATACGCCCGACCCATTACACGTACATGTTTGAATACAGCGCACTTTTTCTGCATGTTGCTTTAATTACCCGAATGCTCTTCCTTTCTCTTTCTCTTTTTAGGAGCAAAGCTCCTTAATTAAGGTTTGGGTCTGTCCGTCCGTTGTTCCTAGTAGCGCTTTACCTTCAAAAATATGAATGATGCTACGTGTGGGAGGCGCGCCCTCGGCGCGTGCCTCCCGGCGCGCGAGCTCTCTCACTCTTCCATCTGCTGTCTTGTGAGAGAGAGAGAGACAGAGAGAGCGAAAGGCGCGCGTTGACTATGGAAACGCTCTTTCTTCGATGAACGCGCTACCAGCTCGCAAAGAAGGAGAACGCTCCTTTACCCGCGAGAGAATACGTTGGCGCTGGCAGCGTCTTCTAGCGAGTTTCTTGAGTGAAAAAAACCGACTGCTCGCGCTGGAGAACCGTTCACCGGCCACCCATATATATATATATATATATATATATATATATATATATATATATATATATATATATATATATATATATATATATGCGCACTGGATCTTGACTTGCAATGAAGTGCCGGTGGGAGATTTCACTTGTGCGTAGTTGAACCATAAGGATTCGTAGCGTGCGCGTTAACTAAATTAATCCAGAACTCGGCACGATCTACGATGAAACTCTGGAGCTTCGCCCACTCATCATCATTCACTCCGTGGATATGCTGTGATTTTTAGGGGCGAAGCTCCTTAAGGCGTGGGTCGTGCGTCCCTAGTAGTAGGTAGCCACCGGCGCGTGCCTGCCGGGAGGCACGCACGCGCCGAGGGCGAGCGCGTGGCTCCCGGCACGCGCTCGCCCGCGAGAGACAACGTTGGCGCAGGCAGCGTCTCCTAGCGAGTTTCTTGATTGAGAAATACCGACTGCTCGCGTTGGAGAAGCGTTCACCGGCAACCCATGTATATATATATATATATATATATATATATATATATATATATATATATAGGCACTGCATCTTGACTTGCAATCAAGTGCGGTGGGAGATTTCACTTGTGCATTGTGCATAGTTGAACCGTGAGGATTCGTAGCATGCGCGAGATGTTATAAAACTAGATGGCGGTACTTGTAGTTGATGATGAAAGATGCGAGATGTTATAATAGTTTGATGACATTTACTCAAGTGTTTCACATTTAATTGTGGGGCGAATTCCACGGAAGAGTTTCACGGTTTACCGATGATTCCTTCCGGAGCTTCGCCCCACTCATCATTCACCCCGTGAATATGCTGTGATTTTTTTTTTCGTATGTCACGTGCGTTCCTCCAAATTGCTTCGTTTCTCTCACCGTTTGTGGAGTCATCGCAGATCCGCGTCTATCAAGACCCGTTGAGTGCGTTCGGAAAACTTTGTCATTTAGTTCTGACTGTAAACGTACATGAGGAGATTTCTTACACTGCCCGGGGGACGCTCCGAAAAGCGTGCACTTAGCATCCCATTCAGAATTCCGTCAAGTGCTAAGACAGAGGACGAACAACCAGTCCTCTGGCCTCCCTTTCAAGCGCTCAAACCGAATGTACTCAAACCGAGCGCTTGAAAGGGAGGCCAGAGGTAATGCCGTATATACATGCGCTTCGCACAACCTCAAGAAGGTGGCTGGCACACACAATGTCTCTCTCGTCTTTTCAGCGCCTAATAACCTACAAAAGCTTTGTCCTCGCATGATGATGATGATGATGATCGTGGTTTGGTTAGGAAAGGACGCTACTTTCTGCAGCCCATGTAGGGAGCACGGCTAAGCGTCCGTGGGGGAGGGAGAAAGGGAGTGAAAGAGATAGAGAGGAGAGAAAGGCCGTAGTGGAGGGCTCCGGAAATTTAGACCACCTGGGGTTCTTTAACGTGCACTGACAACGCACAGTACACGGGCCTCTGGCATTTTCGCCTCCATCGAAAATGCGACCGCCGCGGCCGGGATCGAACCCGCGTATTTTGGGTGGCAGCCGAGTACCGTAACCACTACACCACCGCGGCGGACGAATTTGTCCTCGCATCTGTGCTAGAGGACACCAAGGGTGTACGACACAGCACGAGTCTCCCCTCTCAAAGTGCTCGGTAGGAGTCGTGCATTCGATTCCTTTGTCCTGTGCGAAGATCTACATCGGCCAAACTGAAAGATGCCTGAACGACCGTCTTAGGGAGCATGCTCGAAAGGTGAAGAAGAGGGAACATAAGCACGCACATTTAGTCGCGCATGTAACTGCATGCGATTGCGAGCCTAGGCTCGAGGAGATAACAATCCTAGGCAAAATCAAGAGCTGCACAGCTCGGCTGGCGTTAGAAGCCTTCCACATTAAGAAAAACGAGCTTATCTGTATTAGTGCGGCTTCGACAAGTTCGCATTCTTCTGAATTTCGTCTCGTGCAGACCGTTGCCTGATTTATGCTTGTTAGTCCATTGGTTCCTCGGCTCTTCCTTGAAGCGTTTGTTGCGCATGCGTTAAGACGCATCTATACGTCGGTGGGTGACCTTCACAATAAACAGTTGGTAGTAGCGCCCGTCCATGTTTTGCTTCTTCTTGTGTCCCTGTGTAAATCGCGCTAAGTTGAACTTTTCATGATTTGGGTACACACATACGTCGTTTTGTTTTGCTCATTTTGTAAGACACATAGCAGAATGGGCGTTCGCTTTCAGTGAAGACGCGCGTTGGAGGTGCTGTTCAGTAAGCGCACGAGAAATGTAAGCAGCATGTTCGCGCTTGGATAGGACCTTCGGGAATTTTTAAAAGAGGCTTTTTTTTTTCTTCTTTTACGCGAAATGCCTACATCACAGATCTGTCAGTCACCGAAAATGCGCGTTCGGAAGAGGGCGTGCCGTACAGAAATAACGTGTACGAGTTTCAGCTGGTGTGACGCGTGAGTGTTCGTGCGTTTTAATGTCTATACAGGGATAGCGAGCCGTTCAACGGCCAGGCTAGTGAGGTGAGCAGGATGTCAGCGACTACTAAATAACTGCGAAGACGTAATCCACCTCGATCTTGGCTACAAGTGAATATGTCAGGAGTGGTTAATTTTATTTTGCGCAAATAGCTGTGCATGTTCCCGCACTTAATTTGCCCAATTAGCAGTATGCGATCATGAACGCCTATCGCTGTAACCTTATGGGAGGGCAAATAAAGCGCGTGTTTGTCGTACGTTCCACTCAGTGGTTCATAAAATTTACGACAGCGGGCGAATTTTTATACCGGGATCTCTGGAATCAGCGCACATTCCTGCACGCTGGCTGTAAGCAACGTTCGAAAGTGCATTTGACGCAGCATTTGACGCAGCATATGTGTCCCAGCAATTAATCCATTTCTGTAGACCTGGAAGGGCTGAACGAACGTCGAACGTGTCCTGTTGCGGATACGACATCCGCAAAGAGTCTATGGGTCACTGCTCGAGAGAGAGAGTGAAACATCTTTATTAACATCAAGGAGTTGAAGGAGCAGCATGGGAGGAACCCTTAGCCCGGGTTCCCTAGGATGATTCCGGCGATGCTTCGAGCCCGGTGTGTTATAGCTCGTAGGACCTCGGGAGGTCCGTCGCGGAGGGCATCGTCCCACAGCTCCTTTTTGCGTAGCGGGTAGAGGATTGTCGGCAACGGAGAGGAGAGGTTTGCGGTGCATTCAATCGTGACATGGAAGACTGAGGGCGACCTGCCACAGCCTGGGCAGTGGTCTGCATAACGGTGTGGATAGAATTTTTTCAGGGAGACAAGATTTGGAATCGTTCCGGTTTGTAACTGTCGAAGAGCCACTGTTTCCTCTCGCGAGAAGGACGGCGGTGGCACGGTGTAAGTGCAGCGAATGCGCGTATAATGACGGAGGATGTCTCTGTAACGGAGCAGAGGATCCCCCCACCCTGAACTGGTCGCCTCACTTGCCGAGTTGTCCGGAGGGAAAACTGCTCGAGTCTAGATGAATACGAAACGATGACGGTTACCCAGGGGTGACGGTTTGCGCCTGCATAGGAACGGGGGAGAGTTTAAGGGCGCGGGGGGGGGGGATATATATCTCGAATTTTTAAATATAAGTACTGCAGTTGTAGCTGCGCTGCCATACATATGACAGAAATTGAGAAAAATTTGTGTCTTACTTTACGAAAGGAACCAGGCCGTATGTAGAAACTTACCGAAGACACAATGTTGAATATAAGGATATAGTTTGTGACAGCTATACGCAACAAAAGTACGTCGAGTGTATGCAAGCACACACCTCGTGCATGCCCTTCTTCCGGCTCTGGTCTACAGACTTTTTCTCGTTGCAATCCAAAATTATTGCAAAGTAAGCGGGAGTGGGGGTTTCTTTCATAAAAACAACGGGGGGGGGGGGTGTAGCAAAGGAAATCTCCATGTCTACTCTGTCGCACGGCAACAATATACGTGTGGTTTCCGTTTCTAGTTAGACTTGCGCATAAGTACACAGCACTATGACAGTTTAGCTCAAATGCGCTCAAACATAAAGAAGCACACAACGAAGACGCACTGGAACATGAAATAACACAATGGCAATAAAAAATGAGCAAGAATATCTTTGCAGCGGAGGAAGCTACCCATGGGAGGCCTTGACGCACTCAAGCGCGCGCTTTGAGGCAAGCCAGCTGCGTGCTGGATGGATGGATGCTATGAGCGTCCCCTTTGTAACGGGGCGGTGACATGTGCGCCATCAGGCTCCTAAAAAAATTTAAGAACGTTTCTTTTTTTTCCCTCTCTCTAAGTTGTCCTCATGCCTTTTAAATCTACTTCAATTAAATCGATCATACTATAGCCAAAAACTATGCTGGATGGATGGATGGATATTAGGAGCTTCCCCTTTATAACGGGGCGGTAGCCGGGCCACCAAGCTCTAGCTTTATTTCTTTTTCCTCTACAAACATTTCCCGAATCACACATATTTTCACAACTAATTCTTCTCCTCGCCTACCTATTTTATCTATTATCGTTCCGCTGTGATGTAACAATCTTACCCGAACTACCTTGCGCTTCTGTTTGCTCCATACTTTTGCGCCACCAATACTCTAAGCGCCTTTACATTTACTTATCTCTATCGCCGACATGTTCAGCTTTCCCGTGTTACCTCTGAAACCCATGGCCTCCTGTAGGGTAGTGTCCAGAGCTACACCTGAGTGGACATCTGTACATTCAATAAAAATATGATCTGTCGTTTCCCTAGCTTTTCCACAGCACGTACATGTATCCCCGTCTTTATTGAATTTCGGGTGGATGCTGGATGGATGGATCCAACATTTCTACGTTCTGCGCACCAATACTCTAAGCGCTTTTTACTTATCTCTATCGCCGACATGTTCAGCTTTCCCGTGCTACCCCTGAAACCCATGGCCTCCTGTAGGGTAGTGTCCAGAGCTACACCTGGGTGGACATCTGTACATTCAATCAAAATATGATCTGTCGTTTCCCTAGCTTTTCCACAGCACGTACATGTATCCCCTTCTTTATTGAATTTCGGGTGGATGCTGGATGGATGGATCCAACATTTCTACGTTCTGCGCACTAATACTCTAAGCGCTTTTTACTTATCTCTATCGCCGACATGTTCAGCTTTCCCGTGCTACCCCTGAAACCCATGGCCTCCTGTAGGGTAGTGTCCAGAGCTACACCTGGGTGGACATCCGTACATTCAACCAAAATATGATCTGTCGTTTCCCTAGCTTTTCCACAGCACGTACATGTATCCCCTTCTTTATTGAATTTCGCTCTGTTTACGTGGCGCCCCGGCGCGGCCGCCGCGAGCGGTGGGAGAGGAGGAACTACGTACGGCGTTCGGAGTGTGAACTGCCGGGCACTATATATATATATATATATCTATATATATATATATATATATATATTGTTACGAAGCGGTGCAGTCAGTGGCGCACCGACGGGGGGGGGGGGGGGGGAGGTTCGGGTGTCGTAACCCCCCCCCCCTGAGGCCGACCTAACCCCCTCCCCCTCTGTAACTGCTCCTATGTCCTAGAAGAATGTGGCGCTAAGTCCCTGCCAAACGCCGAAAAAAATAATAAAAATAATGATCATCATTCATGTTACTATTATTTGGCATTTTATATGCTTTACGATTCCTCCAGCTGAAGCAAGGAAATGACGTATAGCGCAAGGTGCGCAAGTCGCATGCCCTTCGTGAAAATTTGAACCCCCCCCCCCCCCCCCCCCTGAGAAAAATACTGGGTGCGCTAATGGGTGCAGTGCGGACAAGTGTTGAACCATACGAAGTGAGAACGACGACGAGTGTTCTTGACGCTTGCGCGCGTGTGTGCCTTCAGCCGTCGGTTTCGCCAACACTGTAAATTATCATTTCATCGCTCTTGCGTCTCCGTCACAACATATATATAGTATATATAAAGAAGCACTGACACTCACCCCGCTACACCCAACGGGTTTCCAGCTGCCAATAGACATTTTAGAGGTTGCTTGTTTGTACCAGGATTCGGGGTGGTGAATATAGTGCCGCCTCGCATTCTTTCTTCTTGCCTGGTAGACATATATTTAGAGACTTCCTACATATTGGGGGTGGTGGAGAAGCGCCCACAGCGATCAAGATGGCCTTTTCTGACGTGTTTCTACGTTATGCGCACAAAAAGATGCAAATAATAGCAAAGACTCGACCGAGTGAAACTTTTATTTCTGATCTCCGGTCCTCAAGTGACGCATCAACGGTCACCGAAGCTGTTTTTTTTTCTGTTTTTCTTTTAAACGAAAAGGCGGGACGAGCAAAGCGGATGCTGATATTCAGCTTTCCGGGAAGATCGTGCACTCGACAAGACGGCGATACAGCTCAGGCCGTCGAATTCTTAGGTGTTTTCCACTTTTCCTTCGGGTGGTGAGCCTTTCTCGTCAATGCCAAGGTGAACACAAAGTTCTGCAATCTCCGCGGTCGCCCTGTCAATGGCTCCGGGTTGGTCCAGTCCCTCACCAGACTCTGCGAGCACGACCTCAACTTCGCCGACCGAATAGCCCCAGTCGGTCTCGTCTATGTCGACGACGGCGTTTCCCTGGCGCCCTGAACGTTTTACGGTCTGTCCTTATCACTGCCAACTCGCCAAGTGTGCCGTTGGCGACCAGGTCGCTGACCCTCGAAACGTCCTGGTCAGCTGACGTGGCAGAACTTCTCCGAGAGTGGTCATTATGCGATGGTCGCCGCGCTCTTCTCTGTAGGCGGTGGCTGACCCGCAAGATGTGTCTCCCTTCCTGCGGTACTTCAGTTCCCACGAAGTGTTGCTCTCACCACTACGCAGCCTGAGCCAGTGGTCTCGCAGGCAGAGGGAGCCATCTTCCGTGTCGTAGTAAGTGTCGACGAAGGTCTTCCGGGACACAAATCGCGCCCCAAGTGCCCCAAGCGCGTCTAGGCGCTGCTCGATCTCTGCGGGCACTTTGAACTTGCGTTCGACCTCTCGGCAACGAGCGGGAGGCTCTGCTGCCGCCGCCATACCTTGGGATCGTAACAAAACAGACCGCCAAAGACGTAGGAAACTATGCAAAAACATTGTTGCAGCACATAGAGCAACAGTTTCGTTTATCGTTTGAAGCTGGCCGTATTGAAGTAGCGGCCATCTTACTATGGGCGAAAGCAGACGACCTGGATGCTCCCTGCAGGATGTCGCATATAACCGCTTTTATTATTTTCTTTATGTAGTTCTTGTCATATCACAAGAGCTTGCTCGTTTCAAGCAACAAAGCTACGCATCAGTGACGCAGATCACGTACGATAGGCAGTTCGATGTTGGATAATTTGCATATTTGATTGACAATAACCATGCTCATTTTTGCTAAGATGGCCTTGCTGCGTTGAATACGCGATATTTGAAGAATTAAGGTAATCACCCAACATGCTGCACAAACCCTCCAGTGGTAGTGTAGTGTCAAATGAATTAATTTTCTTTTAATACTGTTGCTCAGTTTATAAGAAAAATAAAATGCTGCAAGCTTCTCTAGCATTCACCACCCTCCCTTTTAAGCTCACAAATAAAGTTGTTACTCACTCCAGTTGTTCACTGACAACGTTCAGTGTCATGTGCACACAAAGGTTTGCTTGTTTCTGATCTTATTAAACATGCTCCATGATACCTCCAACATGCACCACATTATTTGTTTTATACCATTCCCTCGTTATTGGATGTGATGTCAGCTGCAACACATCCTAGGTGCATAAGGTACTTGGTAAAAGTAAACATAGTTTCTCTGTAAAGTTTCTTTTGCTGCTACTTTTGAAGAATGACCTATAAGACTACATTCTGTTTCCCCAAACAGACTGAGTTATGGTCTAGGAAGTCTTGTGCTTTACAATAACATGCTACCTCTGGACACTTGTCGGGGCTTCCATAACAGTGCAATCTTGCCAGATGCACATCAATGAAGTGTCTAACTGCGACATTTGGTCAAGCCATCTGTGTACGAATGGTAGCTTCAAGTTTTCCCATATACGGTGCTGGAGGCTTGCATAGCTTGGGTAAAACTCGGAGAGGGGAAGATGTCACAAAGCGTGGATCTTTGGTATTAGCCATCTCAATGATGCCACTTGTACAGAACTGTGCAGCGGGTACTAGTATGGAATAGTTTGGACATGAGTATGACATGGCAATTAGAGCTACACAACCACCCACACTTGGCATATACAGGCACAGAGGGAACGAAATACACTTCACTGGTACACAATGACCTCATCTGGCCAGCACATCTCACAGGTCTGATGACATTATGACGAGAACAATTACAACTGCTTCTTCTAAATGCATTATTTTCAATGATAATCCCAGAGGTGGAACCCCTGTTTGTTACTCCATGGCCGTGCGATGCTAAGGTACTTGCAATGTTCACATATACACTATACCATGGTACTAATGATCACATATATAGTAATGTGTAATAACACACAGAAAGAAGTTTTGTCATGGTATAAAGGCTTGTCTTAGGAACACCACCGTGCTTTCGCATTGCATAGCACAGAGGTGGTACTTTGCCAGCGTTTGAGAGGGTGTCACAGCTCCAAGCTTGACGTAAGTAGCAAGTGCTGCTCCTATTAATGTTCCAAGAGGATAATCGAAAAATTGCCAAAAAGTTACTGATTACTTTGACGTAACCTTTTCTCTGAAGTTTCGTAACCCCAGCACAAATGCCATGAATAGCACAGACTAGGCCGGCTGTTTTATTACGTTCTTACTAACCTTTCACCCTGTTTGCTAAATAGCCTTTCACAGTTTTTAGTGGCCATGATTTCTTGTTTCTTTCTAATCACATTAGCTGACACATTGAAAAATAGTATTGTGTGGACTAGGGGAAAGGGCAACGTTGAAACATAAAAACACCTTTTACACGGTAATGTAATTACACTGCAACTATATGTATCTCGGTCCTCTGTGAAGCACAATGCTTCGCGATGTCTATACACCTTGGAAAAGGTGCTCCCAGTCGGAATGGTGATAGATTGAACAAACTTTGATAAGGTCCTGCAGTCCCATGTTGCAACCGTCAGGCCATGCCTGTCAGCTGCTCTGTGGGCCTGCTGGACAGCTCATATATGTCCACCAGGAGTGGGCTGCGAAGGGCCGCCTTCCATCTGGCCGAGGTAGTATCCGAGTTAATGTACATTGCCCTAGACCTCCCAGGGCATGCGCATGAGCATGCCCCTCAGTAGGACCAACGAAAAGCTCACATTAGCAATGGTCACTTCAGCTGAATGTTTCGAAGTAGCATGTGTTCTCTTAATAGGCCAACATCTGGTTAGGATGGGAATACAATAAAATTGCCGCAGCTTGCCTATCCAAACATGCACAACCACATGGATGCTCACAGTACCATCGTGGTTGTATAGTGCCTCAAATTATTCTAGGCACTATAATGGTTGTTTTAAGACACCTCCACCAAATACAAATGTGTAAAGGTGCGCAGCTTGTTACAACCTGCCTTCAACAATGTAATGGGGTGCATTACATGAAAAGGAAAAGACTAACTGAATTGCCAAGAGCATTGCAGAGTAAAAAGATAAATTAGATAGCTTTCAGAACCATAGAGTTTGAAGGTAGCTAATTAAACATTGTTCAATGCATAAGAGTCTATTCCTCAGGCACAGCAAATATGACTCGTGGCTCTGCCACCTGAAAATCTTCAGCAAAGGCCCTTTACCTTCTCCTTGGCCACTGTCTAATGCAACCCAGCTCAGGAGAAAGTATAGTGTGAGGCGCAAGCACCAAGAATGCCACCAAGTTTATCGCAAGTCGGCCACCTCTGTGCAAGCACTTAGAAAACTAAGGCAAGACATTTCCGATAGGCTAGTGCAAGAAAAGAAGCAACATTATTCAGCACATAGACAGGTCTAATCCTGGAGCATAATTAATATATTTGTACGCATGTCTGATGTATATTATTTTGAAGCACTATTTTCGACAAGTAGCAGTAAGCAGACCTAATAATTTTTGGACAGGCACACTTTGAACTATAAACCTCGTCTATTGATAGAATGCGGAAACTTGAGCAGCGAATTGTCGAAGTTGCACGTTTAGCCTGCTATTTTCATAATGCATTGCTTGAATGTCACGCACCATCACTTCAATGCCAGATGCTGCCATTGCATTATCTGTGCCTAGTTTACGAAATGTTGACAACATCACTATGGTTGGGACTATAAAGCAACATATGTATTTTGTGTTCCATATGTACGGTGCCCACAGAAGGAAACATGACATGTAGACATTGAACTGTGCCAAGTAAAATGCACAAATGCTCAATGTAACCATGCCATGTCACATTGAGTCAAACATCTATTGGTTCTGGTGCAATACTAACAGTCAATATTATGCTGATCGGACACAAACTGAAGACGGTTGAAGCAGAAGTGTGTGCATCACTTAGCTTTACATTTTCACATTTCAATCCGCAAGTACTGCACATTAACATGCAGCTCAATGTGCTTTGACAGCCCCACCATGGTGGTCTAGTGGCTATGGTACTCGGCTGCCGATCTGAGGGTAGCGGGATTGAATCCAGGCCATGGCGGCTGCATTTTGACGGAGGCGAAATGTTGGCGCCCGTGTGCTGTGCGATGTCAGTGCATGTTACAGAACCCAGATGGTCGAAATTTCCAGAGTCCTGCACCTACTCACAAATTGTGGTTTTGGGACATAAAAGCCCAGAAATCAATCAATGTGCTTTAGAAACATTCCTGAACCATTGTGCAACTGTTTCAGTGATAAGGCAGCAGATTGGGCTAGTCAGTTTTTTGTCACACGATGGCAGTGCGAACTTCAGACACATAAAGACAAGCACTTGTTCTCGTGCATCTTTCGTGGTTCTCTGTATTTGCTCAGCTTGTGCTTCTAAACACCACAATGTTTGATAGAAGCTTACTCTGCTCGCTAAATAAAGATAGCACTAAAATTAAAGGGAGCAACAAGAAACACTTGTGTTGTTGCTTTCCAGTGCTTTGTTACAGCGCTGCTGTATTATGCCACAATATTTCGGGAGACAACACGTACTCTTCCACTGCCTCCATGCAGTCCTTGGAACACAAGTATTCAGTACGTTGCCTGTGCATCTCTCCTCAACGAGCCTGATCTCCGGCCTAAGGTCAGCCAGCTTTTTGTGCACAGACCCAATCCGCTCTTCCAGCCTCATGTTCGACTTCTGGAGCGCATTCTTCTTTTTGCGAAGCATCAAGATGTCCTCGTTTATCGCCGCTTTGGGATCCGCGTCCTCATAAGATCGGCTTGTTGCTTTCGGTGGTTGCTTTTCATGTTAACCATGACTGCGGCTTCCAGGCTGCGACAGAGCCTGCACAGTTCACCGGTTCCGTTAACACGAGCGGGCAGCGTACGTGCCTCCAGACGTCGAGCGAGTCGAGGTAGGCGAGCTCGGGTTCAGCTCCAGAGTAAACTTCTTGCTAGGGCCTCCCCGACAGACGCGCAAAGCGTCCACGGCCGCGAGAAGCCGCTCCAGATCGGCGCCGCTAGCGACCTCCGCGGGACCGCGGCCTGGTCGGCAAGGGCCGTAGACCAGGCGTACCACTTCGTGGCCATCGTTTTTGGCGTTGGGGCCGA
>CM023490.1:63895021-64068101 GCA_013339685.2 Hyalomma asiaticum | reverse complement strand
GTTAGTGTTGAAACGAGATGACACCAGCGTAGGCCCTTGCTTTGTTTCCTTTTTTTACTTGAAACGCAAAAAACCGAACGTTTCAGGGTCAGGCTCGGGCCCTTTTGGGGTGAGTGCTGGTCTTTGAATCTTTCATCTGTTAGTTTGAAATAAAGGCCAAAGAGAGTATACGTGAAGGTGGAAGTCTGGAAAGACGTTAGAAGTGCCCACTAGAACAGTCCTTGCGGGCTCTTCTCAATTATACTAGTTATCTTGATCAAATGCAAGTTTGATTACAATCTTGCATGTTATTTTTAAGTGCAAAAGCACCTTACACAGCGCGTTGCGAACGAGTTAGCTCAGGTGCACTTGTGGGCGACATATACTTTGTTTTTCAGGCAAAATGCAGCTGCAATCATCAACATGTCCTGCGGGAAGATCAAAGAATCGCTCAGTGTACACGTTTAACGTTCTACGACTTCTCACTTTCAGATAAAGAAAGTTCTTTATGCGAAAATCAGAAGGAAGCAATTATTCTTGTATAGTAAGAATGAAGCAATTTCATGATGCATCTAAAATAGCCTTTATATATAAGTCGGAACGAAGCCATTTGACGATGTATTTAAAACGTTCTTTATACAGAAATAAGAAGAAAGTATTTATATGTGCTGGCTAAAAAATTCTTTATACAGAAGTAAGGAGTAGGTCTTTAGACGTTCTGCCAACAAGTGTTACTACAATCTAAATGTCTGTAGACTGTCAGTACGGTCAATAGAAAGTTAACTAGGTGGTCTGCTCAATGTTAACAGGCATTTCCCTGCAGTGCACTGCAGGGAAGTGCGTAGCCACGTCGTACATTAAAGTCTGCGCATTGTCTTCAAGGCGTCCTGCAACACTTTTAAAAGCAAAGCTGTTTAGCAAATCACACCTTGTCCAGCGAACCAAGAGACTATCGTCATCATCATTATTTCAGGTCCCCAAGAGTGCGCCTGCCCTTCTACGCAATGCCCACTGTACAGTGTTCACACACGCGCTTCTCTCTTGTATAGCGCACATGACCTCAACACCTACGACATTCGAAAACTACAGCTGGCGGCCGCAAGCAGAAGAAAAAATTGGCCGCGTATCTCCGTGCTTCGCTGCAAATGCCGTCGAAAGACGATAGCCTTCTACCGGCCCGTACTACATGAGTCCCGTTTCGCGTGTTTCCATTCCCCCGAGGAGTTGCGCAAGCGAGAGGGAAAACGAAGCGACGCGAGGAGAGAATGGGACCGGCCGGAGTGGCGGGCGGCCGTTCCCTGCCTTCCGTTCGGCACGAGCGCGAGATAAGGGCGCCATCTGGCCATGGTTACGGGAAACGCAAGAAGCTTGCCTAGTACAGGAAACGTCCGCTTTTGCGCATCCTAACAAGCACTAGGGTCTTTAGAATTACGCATCTATGTATTTTCTACTAAAGGAACATACCGTCCAATACATACGTATTGATGTTGCGCCTCAGATATGCGTAATATTTGCTTTTTGGCCGACTGTGTTCAGAAGTATGAAGGTAGCCGCCAGTTCAAGCTGGGTGGTCGTCGAGGAAGGGGTTCACCTTTCGCAGCAGGACGGAAACACACACACACACACACACACAGAGAGACCAAAATTAAGTATCCCAAGAAAGACTATCGTCTTTAAAAAAGTGGCCGTGTATATGCGTACATCGCTGCAAATGCCGTCGAAACACGATTGTCTGCTGCCGGCCGTACTACGCTGCGTGAGATATGGATGCCATCTGGAAGCGTCGTCGGGAAACATGAGCTTGTGCAGAATCCCTGGGCAACTGCCAGGTGGCAGCACCAAGTCGTCAGCAGAGGCCTTTTTCGTGCATAGCGTCGCATTTTTAGCGCAGCCTCACACTACGGTCTTTAGGATTAAGTATTTATGTATTTTCTAGTTAATGAACACACCACCTAATACTTACGCATTGATGTTGCGCCTCAGATAGGCGTAATATTTGCTTTTTGATCGACAATGTTCACAAGTATGAACGCAGCTACCAGTTCAAGATGGCTGGGCTTTAGGCAAGTGCCTAAACGTTGGCCGGGTTGCTGAATCGTGTGACAGACAGACAAACGAAACAGACCAAAATTTCTGCGTTCAAGTATCCCAAAGTCTCTCGTCCTTAAAAGAATAAAAGGACAGTATGCGTCGATTTTTCCGGTGCACAGCGTCTCGTACAGGTATGCGCGTTTGTGCATTGCTTCGCACCACAAGAACATGCATGCTTTCATGGCACGAGGAATCCTGAGGAGCTACTGTAAGAACTCCCTAGCCGAGGCCATTGTAACCGCTGGCCGCACCCACGTGGAGGACGGAACTCCATGACGCTCCGCCCTTTCGTGGGCCCTTTGGATAGCCTGGGCTTGCTTTCGGAGAACCGTGCTTTTCATGGCCTCCTCCCATTCAGCTTCGCTGGAGAGAACGTCGTTGCCCAACACGGGACATCGCCAGAGCATGTGAGCCATAGAAGAAAAGGTTTCACTGTAGTCGGGGCAGCCAGGGTACACGTCCGACCATAACCTACTGCTGAAGCCCTGGGACGGGAAAGAGCCCGTCTGCAACATTCGGAGAGACTGACTGACCTCTGGTGAGCTTCGGACAAGGAAGAAGGTAGACTCTCCCGCCAAGTTGGTGATGTTTAGCAATTTCATTGAATGTGAGAAGTGGGTGGTTCTGGTGAGTCTCTTCCTGCCCCTCCGGAGCCGCCAGACCGCCGCGGAGCATCAGTTCTCGCTCGTGAGCCAGCTCACTCAGGTTTGGGAAGCCTTCAAGAGCGTTGGTCCCCTGTGTGGTGGTGGTGGTAGTGATTATGGTAAGGAAAAGACGCTTATTTCTGCAGCCCAAACTGGGAGCACGGCGCAGCGTCTTGGGGAGGGGATAATGGGAAATAAAGAGGACAGAAAGGTAATGAGAAATGTCAAGGCTCGCTCAGCGCCGCAGAAGTAAGCCGGCGGAGAGGGGAGGCGCGGGAGGGCGACCCGGGCTCAGCGGTAGGCTGCGATGCCCGTCTCATCTATGAAGTCCACTAGAGTCTGCAGTGCTGGTTGGTGGGGACGAGTCGGGAATTGCAAGTGGTGGAGTTTGGTGGTTGGAAGTCCCTGCCTCCGGTAGGCTGTGATGACCCTCGAACGTTCCTTTGCAATTCCGGGACAAGCACAGAGGAGGTGTTCGAGAGTCTCAGGATCCCCGCAGCGGCTGCAGGCTGGAGAGGCCCAGAGTCCCTTGGCGTGTCGGCGGGCTGCTGTCCATATGCAGCCAGTCCGCAGTCGAAGGAGTGTGGCCCTGGCCCTCCTCGTAAGGCCTTTCTCGGGAAGTGGCTTAGGGCCGTGCCCGCTTGCCACCCTTGGGTCAGGGTAAATCGAGAGGAGGAGGCGCTAGAGGCGGGCCTGGGAGTAGTCCCTCGCCGCCACTGCCTGGGTCAGCGGGACACTAGGGAGGTGGGCAGCTTTCGCAAGTGTATCCGCCTCCTCGTTGCCAGCTATGCCCACGTGCGAGGGCAGCCAGTGGAAGGAGACAGACGCTCCGGTAGCGGCAAGGGCCTCAAATTTCGTCGCCAGGAGGCTTCCGGTCAGCCCAGCACGTCGGTGGTTAGCCAAGGTCTGCAGCGCTGCCTTGCTGTCGCAGAGGATGGCAACCGGTTCTTCAGGGATGTCCTCCGCCAGTAGACCTGCAGCCAGATGGAGTCCCGCCAGCTCCGCGACCGTGGAGCTTGCAGGGAAAGGCAGCCGGCACTGCCTGCTGGTGGCCCTGGCAGGGATGACGCATGCTGCTGCTGCGGTCCCGTCTGGCAGCACGGATCCATCTGTGAACACTTGGAGTCGCCCCTTCAGTTGTTCCTGTAGTTTGCAGGAAGCTTCCTGCTGCAGAGCGGCCGCAGGTGTGCGTCGCTTCGTTGCCCCATCCAGTGAGAGATGGACCTCAGGTGGCCGGTGGTGTGTGGGTGGAGGAGCAACAGGCACGGGTGGATCCGGGATCATCTGGTGGTACAGGTGGCAAAGGCCACCCATCCGAGAGTGCGGCTGACATCGAAGGCGTTCCAGCAGGGCCCTTCCATAAGCGGCAAGGTGGAGGCGGTCGATGTGCCCGAGTGCCCGCTGGAGCATGCGTAGCGACAGAGGCCACTCGCCAGCCTCTGCAAGGGTCGCTGCTACTGGGGAGTTCTTGGGGAGCCCCAGGATGGAGCGCAACTCACCCCTGTGTAGCCCTTGCAGCAGACACCTCCTAGCTGGCGTCAGGTTGACCAGCGGGAAGGCATAGAGCAGGATGGATGATGCAGCGGCCTGGTTCAGCCGCAGCGCCCATTTGGTAGAGCAGCCGCGGCCACGTTGCTGCAGTTTTCTGATGGCCCCCTTGGACTCGTCGCACCTTGGCTGCAGCGGCCTTAGCAGCCGGGATCCAGGTGAGCCGGTGGTCGATGGTGAAAACCAGGTACTTCACCACCGGTTTCCATGGCAGGCTGTTGTTGCCAACCCTCAGTCGCTTGACGTAGAGGCGGGCCGTGTCAGTAGTATATTCACTGAGCAGAGTGGAACACACCTGTATGTCGCTAACTGCTAGAAACATAAGGCACATCACTTGCTGTTCGCAACCTTGCAAGAACTTCCCATCCCGGCTGTGGCGGCTGCATTTCGATGCAGGCGAAATGTTGAGGCCCGTGTGCTGTGCGATGTCAGTGCACGTTAAAGAACCCCGGGTGGTCGAAATTTCCGGAGCCCTCCACTACGGCGTCTCTCCCCACGTCTTACGTCGGACTGTGTTGACACGTCACTTTGATACCGCCGCCTCGAAAAGCCGTATTAAAAATAGATGTGTTGAGTTCCAATTGACCACGATACACTTTTGCGGTTCTCGACATCTGTGGGTTCATTTAGAACAATAATATGAAAACTCGTGTCGGTAGTATATTAACTGAGCAGAGTCGAACACTCTTCTATGTCGCTAACTGCTAGAAACATAAGGCACATCACTTGCCGTTCGTAACCTTGCAAGAACTTGCAATCCCGGCTGTGGCGGCTGCATTTCGATGCAGGCGAAATGTTGAGGCCCGTGTGCTGTGCGATGTCAGTGCACGTTAAAGAACCCCAGGTGGTCGAAATTTCCGGAGCTCTCCACTACGGCGTCTCTCCCCACGTCTTACGTCCGTCTGTGTTGATACGTCACTTTGATACCGCCGCCTCGAAAAGCCGTATTAAAAATAGATGTGTTGAGTTCCAATTGACCACGATACACTTTTGCGGGTTCTCGACATCTGTGCGTTCATTTAGAACAATAATAGGAAAACTCGTACCAGTAGTATATTCACTGAGCAGAGTGGAACACCCCTCTATGTCGCTAACTGCGAGAAACATAAGGCACATCACTTGCCGTTCGCAACCTTGCAAGAACTTCCAATCCCGGCTGTGGCGGCTGCATTTCGATGGAGGCGAAATGTTGAGGCCCGTGTGCTGTGCGATGTCAGTGCACGTTAAAGAACCCCAGGTGGTCGAAATTTCCGGAGCTCTCCACTACGGCGTCTCTCCCCACGTCTTACGTCCGACTGTGTTGACACGTCACTTTGATACCGCCGCCTCGAAAAGCCGTATTAAAAATAGATGTGTTGAGTTCCAATTGACCACGATACACTTTTGCGGGTTCTCGACATCTGTGGGTTCATTTAGAACAATAATATGAAAACTCGTGTCGGTAGTATATTAATTGAGCAGAGTGGAACACACCTGTATGTCGCTAACTGCTAGAAACATAAGGCACATCACTTGCCGTTCGCAACCTTGCAAGAACTTGCAATCCCGGCTGTGGCGGCTGCATTTCGATGCAGGCGAAATGTTGAGGCCCGTGTGCTGTGCGATGTCAGTGCACGTTAAAGAACCCCGGGTGGTCGAAATTTCCGGAGCCCTCCACTACGGCGTCTCTCCCCACGTCTTACGTCGGACTGTGTTGACACGTCACTTTGATACCGCCGCCTCGAAAAGCCGTATTAAAAATAGATGTGTTGAGTTCCAATTGACCAAGATACACTTTTGCGGGTTCTCGGCATCTGTGGGTTCATTTAGAACAATAATATGAAAACTCGTGTCGGTAGTATATTAATTGAGCAGAGTGGAACACACCTGTATGTCGCTAACTGCTAGAAACATAAGGCACATCACTTGCCGTTCGCAACCTTGCAAGAACTTGCAATCCCGGCTGTGGCGGCTGCATTTCGATGCAGGCGAAATGTTGAGGCCCGTGTGCTGTGCGATGTCAGTGCACGTTAAAGAACTCCGGGTGGTCGAAATTTCCGGAGCCCTCCACTACGGCGTCTCTCATAATCATAGCTGGTTTTGGGACGTTAAACCCCACATAACAACCACAACAAGAGCTTCCAGAAGGGCTTTCCAAGAAGTTCGGCGAAAAGTCGAATGCCTAGTTCACTTGATACATGCCAAGGTTGACAAGCAGCGAAATGTTGAGTCCCGAGTGCTGGGCGACGTCATGCATATTAAAGAACCCTAGGTGGGTGAAGCTTCTGGAATACATAACTATGGCACTACGGCGGTGTGATTATGTCCCATAATCACATCGTGGTTTCAGAATATAAACCCTCATAAATCAATCATGAAAACTGACAAGGAGAGGTGCGAATGTATGCCCAACATCACTGTTAGGTTACGCCATCAATGTCGTCACATTCTGATCAACCACGTCACGGCATCAACCACGACCGGCAACACGCAGGAAATTAGCGGTCATATATTTTTTAAATGCGAAGCATTTCTTAGCGAACTTCGGCGAGTTTGAGCGTATCTATCTATCTATCTATCTATCTATCTATCTATCTATCTATCTATCTATCTATCTATCTATCTATCTATCTATCTATCTAGCCGCCTACGATTTTGTGCTCTCCTGGCCGTTTCGCTAATCGGATGTTTACGAAAATTAGTATGCCACACCATGACTACATGACGAACATAAATTACAGGTCATAACATGAAAATCATGACATGCATGTCATGAGCGGCATGATTTACATGTCACGGTCTTAAGGCTCTCCTGGCCGTTTCGCTAATGGGATGTATGCGAAAATTGGTATGGCACAACATGACTGCCTTACGAACATAAATGGCAGGTCATAACATGACAATCATGATATGCATGTCATGAGTGGCATGATTTACATGCCACGGTCTTAGTGCTCTCCTAGCCGTTTCGCTAATGGGATGTATGCGAAAATTGGTATGGCGCAACATGACTGCCTGACGAAAATAAATGGCAGGTCATAACATGAAAATCATGACATGCGTGTCATGAGCGGCATGATTTACATGTCACAGTCTTGGTGCTCTCCTGGTCGTCTCATTAATGGGATGTATACAAAAATTGGTATGCCACAATATGACTGCATGGCGAACATAAATGACAGGCCACAACATGAAAATCATGACATGCATGTCATGAATGACACGATTTACATGCCACGCGTTTCGTTAATGGGACGTATACGCAAATTGCCATGCCGCAACGTGACTGCATCACAAACATAAATGACAGGTCATAACACGAAAATCACGACATGCATGTCCTGAGCGACATGATTTACATGCCACGGTCTTGGTGCTCCCTTGGCCGTTTCGTTAGTGGGATGTGTAGGAAAATTGGTAGGCAACAATATGACTGCATGAGGAACTTAAATGACAGGTCATAACATGAAAAGCATAACATGCATGTCATGGGCGGCATGATTTACATGCCAGGCGTTTCGTTAATGGGACGTATACCAAAATTGCTATGGCACAACACGACAGCATGACGAACGTAAATGACAGGTCATAACATTAGAATCATGACACGCGTGTCATGATTTGCATGCCATGGTCCTGGTGCTATACTGCCGTTTCGCTAATGGGATGTATGGGCTCCGTCTACTGCCCAGAGGGCGCTACGTAGCTGTCGTCGGACGGCTCAGTCGCGCACGGTGGAAACCGAGGTGACAGCGACGCGCGCCTTTCTTCGCTGCTTTGCGGGCGTGCTGCGAACCACATGAACGCTCGCGGCGTCGCCCTTGGAACAGTTTGCCGCAGGTTTGGAGCGCGCGTCTCAAAGGAAATAAAACGAAAGAAGGCGGGACGGGCGGTCGCTGCTGCTATGGAGTTGGAGACGCGCATCGCGTTCGCGTATTTCCCTGTCACAGTCTGCCCAACTTTGCTTCTCTCCGCCAGGCAGTGCATTCTGGCGCTGATGTCGCACATGGAAAACTCGACTGCACGGAGCCTATACGAAAATTGGTTTGGCACAACATGACTGCATGGCGATCATAAATGACAGGTCATAACATGAAAATCGTGGCATGCATGCCATTAGAGGCATGATCTACATGCCACTCGTTTCCTTTAAAGGATGTATACCAAAATTGCTATGGCACAACACGACTGCATGAAGAACGTAAATGACAGGTGATAACGTTATAAACATGACATGCGTGTGTGAACGGCATGGTTTACATACAACAGTTGTGGTGCTCTTCCGGCCGTTTCGTTAACTTCACATGTACCAAACTCGGTATAGCGAGACAACAATGCAAATCCGTTTTACGTTCCTTATGCGTGCTTCGCATTTCCTTGATTCCCACTGCACGTGGGATCTGCCAATTTTTTTTTTTTCACGCTATACATTTGCATCGAATTGATGTCCGGTAAGGCGAAGGTTTTTAGCCAGCAAAATTGAAATTATTACCGCCTCCCTTTGGCTTCCCTCCGCATAATCAATGGTGGCACCGCCACCTAGGAACGATGTACCGATGTTGCAAATTGTAAATTGTCGTAAATTGGTGCGCCAGCAGGGTTAGCGCTTCGGAAGCTTCGACGCCTCTATCGCCGCGCAGCGTTCGGTGTCCTGCCGGCGCGTTGCTAAATCCACGGTCGCTACATAATTTGTCTTGTGTGATGCAAATAATTGCCAGTTGCGTTGGGACGCTGCGAATTTTTTATTGTTCAACAACGCACAGGAGAAATCTCCCACCGGCACCACCTTGGAGGTCAAAGCGTAAGACTGGTTACGCACTACGACTACGACTACGACGAGGGACGAACGGGTGCCGCTTTAAGGAGCTTCGCCCCTAAAATATCCTTCCTTTACAGGAATCGGCATAACACGAAAGTGAAGCCTGCCTTCGTACATAAGCGGCAATCTGGCGAATCGAGGGACTAGAGATGCGTTGTGTACTCTAGGCATGTGAATCCCCTGCATGTACACATCAGCGGCATCTCAACGCCGTACAGGGATCCTCGGCAGTTGCACACAAGCGAAACCTCTCGAACGACTCACATTTCTCCGGAGACACTGCATTCAACGCGGCAGCGCCCTCCGCAAACCTGCCACAAACCAAGGGCGTTCGCAAACGGTGAAACCTTCCAAGCTAAACCGAAGTGTTTGTCAGCGGATAGTTTTGTGAATGCACACTTCGCTGTGTGAAAGTCGCATCAGTTGCTCGTCGAGAGCCGTCTTGGTGTTCCTGGAGGGAAGCGCGTCACAACGCAACTGGCTATTATATTCGTCACAGAAGACAAATTATGTAGTGACCACGGCTGAAGCAACGCGCCGGCAGCCACCTCATCCACATTAACGTGGAGGGAACAATAAAAAAAGCAAAGGCATAAAAAATAAATGGATTCGATGTAGTGTACACGCACTGCAAGTACGCAGCAAAGACCACTTTTTATGCACCAACAATCCGATACGTGACTCTGTCACAATAAGGGCGAGCCTAAGGTCAGCTTTGAGTTTGCACCGTGCATAGTTCTCCTTTACACTTGGCCAAGTGAGCAGGAGCATTTAGATCGTGCACTTTTTATCCACCGTCTTAGCCTCTTAGCGAAAACTGAACCGATGAAAATACATCGGTGGGTCGCGGAACTACGAAGAGGGGTCCGGGGAGACAACTACGAGAACCCATGGTTTAGCCTATGCAAGCATAGTGTACTACAGTCGCCAATATATAAGCATTTAGATTCGTCATTCTTTTTCCTCAAATCTCTGCATACGAGGCGCCTGAGGGAATGCTTGGAAATTTGAAATTTCAAGAGGATGAAGAGAAATGTCGAAAAAAAAAAGGAATAAAGAAAATTCCAAAAAAGAAAAGATTATATTCAGGTAGCTTATGAGCCGTTGAAGTAAAATAAGAATTTGACATGACGACGCTCGGCGGAGAAAGCGACGCTAGCTAAAAAAAAAGACGCATACTGGACGCTGAACATGTAGAAACAGAGTGCTTGGTTCCCGGTGTGACAAAATGACAATTGTCGTCCATGCCAGGCACGGCTACAGATGATACACAAGGACGCTGCCTAAACATGTGCAGACGCAAACAATTCGCTCGGAAAAGAACATTTTCAATTTGAATTTCAGTTTCAATATACTTGGGAACGAAAGCAAGGTTGCTAGTGACCTTTATGCATTTAATGTATGTTTCCTGTCTTACGGCATTGTCATATAACCCTGTCCTAAGTCGGTCATAACAAATGCCCGTGTCGCTCGCACTTCCGCGAAAATATTGGAGGGAATATTTCTCCTCCTGCTACTGTGTTCAAGGATCTCCTGGAAAAAGATCATACCTGCGGATGCTATTGTCTGCACATGCACTTGGATTGAGCAGCGCCTGTCCCAATA
Organism: Hyalomma asiaticum; assembly: GCA_013339685.2. Taxonomy (NCBI): domain Eukaryota; kingdom Metazoa; phylum Arthropoda; class Arachnida; order Ixodida; family Ixodidae; genus Hyalomma; species Hyalomma asiaticum. The sequence continues at coordinate 64,057,436 of CM023490.1, read as the reverse complement.
CTTGGGGAACTCGGAAAAGCAAAATATTGGCAGAACATTTGCTTTTCCGAGTTCCGAGTTCCACGTACTTGTTTTTTGAGAGTGCAATCCCGCTTGGATTGAACATCCAGGCGGTATTGCGCTTTGAAAGCGCAAACACGTGCTTCACCATTCCTCGTTCCTGTATGCCGCACGAATTCATTATCTACCTTTTCAGGAAAATGGGCAGAACAAATTGTTCTGGTTCGCATTTCAATGCAAATCTACCGGCCGCAAGTTTCAGGTGCAGCGACAAACGTTGCCAAGTACGAAAGGAACCAAACAAGGTCAAACACGAACGTTATCTGCCAACTAAGCATATTGATCAGCAAAACCAACATACGCATTTGCACATAGCAGTGACACATAGCAGTGATATTTACCGCCCAGTGACATCGGCAGTTGGTCAAAGCAAATGAAGCTGACGCAGTAATGATGCGGGAAGATTGCAGAAAGCGTGAATATACCATCGCGCAATGCTACTGATGGCCCAGTTTGGCATCCCTCGCCAGAGCTGCCATTATATTATGACTTTGATTTTTTCCCGCGTACAGGTTAAATGTTTTTGCTTTCGTGAAATACTTGCGCTGGCTCAAGCCCCGGTCCCTCTTAATCAGGGAAGCCGCATGTATTTTCACGCTATTGTGCGCATACATCGGCTATCAAAAGCATGCATAACGTACGGGAGTCCATGATAACACTACTAATAACTTCAGTAACACATCGTATGCTTTGAAAAGTTGTTCAGCGACAATATTTCCGCCGCTTGATTTCAGCATCAGCAGCGCGGTGGCTGGCACAGAAAGGGAGCGTAGCAAAATTTTGCGTACATCTAATGTACATGAGTGCGCCAGCATAAATGACAGTGCGCTACACGAAGAACGCTCAAAAGATGAAATATTCGAGATGTTTTTTTTTTCGTTATATTTGTATTTATACCAAAAAGTTTGATTTAGAGTGTGTTTCTTTCTTTCGTGTGGAGGGGGGTCTCCCCATGCTTCCTAATTTCATCGCTTACGTGCTTCAGTTCACGGTCCAAAGGATGTATATGGTATCAGCCTATAGTTACATCTTTCATGATGTTCCCTTGGCGAAAGCGGCTAAAGGTTAGCATATCGAAAGATATGTTACTTACTTGAGCTGCAGTATCATAGCTGAACATGATTTTTAATGTATTTAGAGAAATAAATGAAACTTTGTAAGATGCCTCCTTGAGTGAATTGGTCATTTCAAGTCATTATCATGAAATTTGTGAGGTAACACAATAAAGCCTATAACTGCAATGTACTTGAAGTGCACACTCGCACGAAAGTCGCACAGCAGATACCACAAGAACAAGACATAACTGGAAATAATATGACATCCTCTTATGTTATCTTGGTCGTATCAAATACAAGATAAACCAACAGGGAGACGTTTTTGTAGATATTGGCTGAGGTAGTCACACTTGCCTCAAGTACGCCTTGCGACGCCATGCCGCTTAAACTACTAGGACCTTCACTTGGCAGAGTCGAATACTTATATAGCGCTAACCTCTGGTTACATATTATTTATTTTATTCTTCATTTTATTTCAATATGTCCTCAAGGCCCTCAGTTGGAGGGGATAGCATAGTGGGGAATGCAACATCATCAAAGTTAACATTACAACAATATACGAGTCAAAAAGGAAAGGCGAAAAACATTATTGGTAATCACACTGGGCAAATAGATGTAAAAATTTAAAAAAGGACATCGTAAGCTGAACTTGTATTGAAGTTTTGTTTTATGCAATACAGAACGATGCAATGGCTATACAATACAAAACACTGAAAATTTAACACTACGAAAGAGTTCTTATAGAAACCGAGAAAACAGACAAAAGGACAGTGAGAGCGATAAAACAAAGACGAGCACGGTTGAAGAACATTTAGGGCGTAAGGTAGGACCGAACAAGTTCCTGAAATTGATTAAAGTCCAGTTGTGTTGCAATGGGCACATGGCAGGTTTTTCCACTCGGTTGTAGTGCGTGGAACGAAAGGATGACGGTATCGTGATGTGCGGCAAAAAAACTCATCTTAGTTTGAAAGGGCGATCATGACGAGGGAGCATGCTAAGGTACTCGGCTGCTGATCCGAGGGTCGCGGGATCGAATCCCGGCCGCGGCGGCTGCATTTCGATGGAGGCGAAATGTTGAGGCCCGTGTGCTGTGCGATGTCAGTGCACGTTAAAGAACCCCAGGTGGTCGAAATTTCCGGAGCCCTCCACTACGGCGTCTCTCATAATCAGAACTGGTTTTGGGACGTAAAACCCCACAAAAAAAAAAAAAAAAAAAAAAGACGAGGGAGCATAGCGGACGGGTATGAAAAAAAATCTTCATGTAAGAACGGGTGGTGATAAAGCTTATGAAAGAGTATTAAGCGTGCCATTTTGCGACGAACTGAAGAATTCTCGAGTTAGCACGCTGCTTTAACTGTGTGACGCTATTTGTTTCTGAATAGTCCCCCCCAAAAAAATAAATCTTGCAGCATGATTTTGCAGAGTTTTAATATCATTAAGAAGGTACTCTTGTTCACGGTCCCGTAAGGGCGACGCGTACTCAACTTTTGGTCGAATAAATGTAGTGTATGCTAGTTTCCTAATGTGGGGTGAGGCGTGTGTTAGACGACGTTTGCTGAGGCCCGGACAGCGGTTAGCAGATGCTAGGATGTTTTCAACGTGGCTTTTCCACGAAAGATCACTGCGGAACCGGACCCCTAGGTACTTATAACTATTAGCAAACTCAACGTCAGTGTCGTCAAATACGTAGGAACTCGAAAGGCTAGTAGTTCGAGTAGTAAAGACATAACTTCAGTCTTTGAGAGATTTAGTGACATCAACCAGATATCGCACCAAGCGCTTACAGAGTTGAGGTCAGTTTGAAGAGCCTCTTGATCAATTACAGAGGAACTGTTACGGTAAGTTACGCAGTCATCTGCGAAAAGTCGGATTCTGGATGAAACGCTGTCTGGTAAATGGTTAATAAAAACGAGAAAGAATAGTGGCCTAAGCACGTGGCCTTGCGGTACGCCTGACGTCACCTGGCCACATGGAGAGTTAAAGTTCTTCACCGATGTGAACTGCTTCCTGCAACACAAGAAGTCTTTACTCCATCCGATAACTAGAGGATGGATGTTATATCTTGCTAGCCTTGTTAGAAGACGATGGTGTGGAACACGGTCGAAAACCTTCGAGTAATGAAGGAATATCGCGTCCATCTCGATACCAGTATCTATGGATGAATACAGGTCATCAATAAAGCCAGCAACCGGAGTGTCGCACCAATATCTCTTGCGGACACCATGCTGACACTTAAAAATTAACTTGTGCTCTTTCAAACGATTGATGACCTGCGAGTGTATGACGTGTTCTAATAACTTGCACATTGTACTTGCTAAGGATATATGTCTGTAGTTGAGGGATGAAGAACGTTCCCCTGACTTGATGAACACTGCAATGACCTTAGCCATTCGCCAATCGCTAGGAATGCTTGAGCTAGACAAGGATTGTGAAAATATTGCGAATAGTATATGCTATAGTCCTTCAGCTGTGTTTTTTCAGAATTTAAAAAAATATTTTGGCAAATTGGAAAGATATAAACATAAGACCATTTGAAAAAAATGACCCCAGAGCAGCGTCGTGTTCAAAGAGAGGGCCCGGCCTACGCAGCAGGGCTTCTTCGATAAGTATTTCAACTGGGAAATGAAATTACATGCTGTGAAATCTTTGAGCTTATACCTCTCATCCAGCACTTTTTGAGATAATAATACCGTTGGGAAAACTACCATTCCTAAGTCGCTTCCCCAAGACCTCCTTACGGGAAATCTTTAATGCGGACATGAGAATGTCGGAAACAAGGTAATGTACGTCTTAGACTTGTAACAACATTCGAAAACAGATTATTATTGTAACTGTCGCGTTTAACGACAAAAACAAGGTTGGTATTTAGAGTGATACCAGCGTTGCCGCAAGGAGAACTGCCCAGTTACAGGCTAGAAGCGACGAAGCAGCGGCTGCAGGAAGTCCTCGGAACCTGCGTGCAGCCACATGGGCGCCTCGTATGCAACCATAACAGAGGGAACTCACCCCTTTTCGGTCATGGTGGGCAATAATGTACTTTATTTTTTTCTTTTCAGCGTTTTTAGGGCCTGCACGTGCAGCTGGCTTCCTTGTAACTGTGAACGCGCATGTCTTTTGCAATGCTACAAGCGGAATCCACGTACACTCCGTAATGTACAGATTACGGCCGACTAATTGCAGAAGCATGGCACTCTCTGAAAGTTGCTAGCATAAATGCGCTGTTCCTTTGCTGTGAACCGCTTGTTCAGTGTATTAAGGCTGCTTTGATTGCGTCCGAGTGCGGCTCCTTTTTGAGGGGTGGTTTTTCCACGCGAGTTTTCTATCATTAAACACGTTAAATGTTATTGAAGAGGATGGTGAGCCACTTATACGAAATACGCAGACATTATTACTTGATACAATGAGATAGTGTTGTTGTTTTTGCTGTTGTTTTGGGGGGTTTTACGTCCCAAAAACCAGTTCTGATTATGAGAGACGCCATAGTGGAGTGCTCCGGAAATTTCGACCACCTGGGTTTCTTTAAAGGGGCCCTGCGACACAAATTGAGCAGGCCGTTTTTATCACTCATTCTAGAACTGTTGCACGCGGGGATGTCGTAGAGAGAGTAGGAACGCCGAAACCAAAGTGGCTATACTTTTATTGCAGCGAAGACACTGCCCAAAATCGCCTCCTGTTTGAACTGAGGCGAAACACAACGGAGATTTTTGTTACAGGAAGTGACATGGAGTGACGACGTTGGCGGGGCCAGGCTGGGCGTTCTGATTGGCTTGACGCTCCAAGCTGCTTGTTACACACGAGTGGTGTCTGCTTGGTCACGCTTTTCAGTACCATAATATACTAAAATAGCTTTTATGTTTCGTAAGAAAGAAAGCAAGTATCTGACATTACTTGCAAAACGACACTAGGCGCGCTGTGCAATGGTTTGCGCGTCCTTATGGCACGCCCACTAAGAACTAAGCTAGCGTACACTCTAGCACAGCGAGTTCGACGCGTGCCGCCATATTTGGACTGCGCGTCACGCCATCTATTGCAGGCGCTGCGAAACAACGCGCTGAGCTCCCACACGCTCCCGGTGTCTTCCGGTGCTATTGGACGCTGCGTTGCTATTGGACGCGGCCATTGACGTCAGCAGGAGAGCGAAATACGCAAGGGGAATGTTGTCTTTATGCTGTCTGCTCGTGTTTTGAACTTCGAGGACTAATAACTCCAGTTCTAGCTCACCGATTTGCACAATTCTTTTTGCGTTCATCTCAGCATTCGATCCTACACACACTGCAGACGGCAGTTGAAAAAGTGTCGCAGGGCCCTCTTAACGCGCACTGACATCGCACAGCACACGGGCCTCAGCATTTCGCCTCCATCGAAATGCAGCCGCCGCGGCCGGGATGAGATAATGTGCGGTTCAAGTGACTCACTTTCCTCTCCTCATTGTTCTTGGCAGTTTTTCTTCTTTTTTCATTTCGAAAGTTCCTGTCAACGTTTGCGTCAAGTCCACCAGCCAATGCACCAGCTCAGTATGAGCCAAATGAGCTAGGTGTACGTGCTGATGCATTACTATCATCATTGGTGTAACCGAGATGGAACCGTTGAACGTTAAACCGTTCCAGGTAACGCGTAATTATAAAAACAGGGACGCAAAGAAATTACTCCTGTTCCAAACAGCGAAATTCGCCAGGCAGTAAAGCTATGATTTTTTTTATTAAAGAACCAACTCAAGACAAACACAATTTTCCCGAAGTCGGTACCCCAACCAGAGAACACACTTCCATAAGCAGAAACAGCGCGAAAAACACATAAATGCAACACCTCGCAAGCACAGGTGCGTAGATTTGTTGCTAAGAAAACTGGATTCGGACGATGGTGTCCCTGATCTGAACCCAATCGCCACCATTAGGCTTTGTCGTTTTCATTTTTCTTTCTTTGCTTTCTTTGTTGTATTTCTTTTTTCATTTCATCCTTTACATGTAAGGAAACCTGAGGAAATTCATAAGGTTAACATATGCTCGCATCTTTAAAGCGTGTGTACATAGCCCAGTGGTTTAGTCACTTCACTTCCGAGCGTGAGGAGCCCTATTGTAAGCCCCAGACCCACGACAAGTGTCCTTGTGTCTTTTTGTTGCTTCTTTTTTCACTTTCTTCGGTAGAAAATATAAGGTCCTTATTTATAGAGCATGTGAAGTGAATACGCTGCTAGATTTGAAATATGCGCTTACAGCTTATTATTGAAAGCACGCGATACGCCGGCTCAGCCAGTGAACCAATGAATGCCTGTGGGCGATGTCCAGAAAGATGACTTCAGTAAATACAGAATAGAACAGCCGCCCTTCCATTACCATGGCCCAGTTGACAGTATGTGGACCACGTTCGGTATAGACCACCTACTAGATGGCGCCAAGGCACGTCACGCCGAGGCATGCATGGTGCGTGAGGCAAGACAAAATAGCGTTGACTGTTAGGGAATGCATGTCGTCTAAATATGCCACAAGAAGCTGGAAATGTGCTAGTAGGGTTACGAAAATGAGTCGTCAAGGTAAACACTCGAAGACAGCGCCATATAGAAACAGGCAGTAGCCCTGATATAGTTGAAGGTCATAGGGTGTGATCCTCTTTTCACGTCCTCTTAGTGCTCGTTTTTTTTTTGTGCGTTACTATGGCCTTTCGTGACCGTGGCACTCTTGCTTAAATGCGTCACTCTTCATTTCAGTTTCACGGAATATTGCGGTGAAACACGTACCATTGGATCAGAGATACTGCAATGGAGGCATATGCACGGAAAAGTTGCGAAGATGGCCATCAGGAGAAATCTGAGACAGCTTGGTGTTGTTCAAGAACTCTACTCTGTCTCGGTATTTGATTTGTTAATTTGGTTCTAAATAAAAGTTTGGGAAACTGGTATTGGGTTGCGAGTTTTCGGTGTGGTTTTATAAGCCGAACAAAGGGGCTACAGCTCAACATTGGAGCGATTTCGAGAACAGGAAAGAGCGCTGACTTTTAGTGAGGAGATGGCGGCCTTTTTTTTATATGCACAGGGACATTGTATGACTACGGGCGTCAATAGGGGCTGCTCGAGAAGAGAAAATTTTCTAATGGTTAGGTGAACTGATAGTGTGCTATAGTACATCAGTCTGAAGCCCTTCCTAGTGAAGAATGATTTTGTAAAGCTTCTTCTTTTACTCATTTTTGCTTTTTTTAAGGAGCCTAGAGATGATAGTGTTTCGATTCTTTGCAATGGAAAGCAAAATGACGTTGGTATTATGTGGACGTTTCAGCAACTTATCCGTACTTCGTACACGACTTCGGCGTTGGGCCAGCAGCCTTGTCTTTGTGGTATTTATAACACTGACTTGAGGTTTTGCTTTTATATTTGTTTTAGAAAACACGCTTTGGAAAGTGCGCGCGGCTCTAAAAAAAGCAGGTTAATATTGCATCTGGTCGCTATCTTTTCAAACGATGCCATAGCTTGAAAAGAATGGCATGTATTGTCATTTATTTCGGGCCACCTTTACCGTTTTGACTTCGCTTTCCGCCTAAGTTTCACAAACAGGCACGCTGACACTGTTCGGATGACTAGCAGCTTGCAATCCGCTGGTCATATAAGACACCTAAATATACACTTGCTGGGCGATACTGTCTTGCCAAAGACACAAACAAGCTTTGTAACTCGAGCGCGCAGCGTAGATAGGAAGACACACGCGCGCGTCTAACAGAAACGAAGAAATCCTATAATCTCCCACCTCTACGGGAATACGACTGCGAGGTAATCATGCGACTGCAGAGCTTGCCACCGGGATCTGCAGCAGCACCAGCACTGACATTTGAAATAATGAGAGCTTCCGACCACCACATTACAGAGAGCCAATGCCAGCTGTGCCGCAAACCCAGATCCGACATGGTCTCTTTTCTACCCCATACCAAGGCGTGGTTGCAATTCCTTGCAACCAATGACCATTCAAACTATTACAATGTGTAAGGTTTAGAGGGCATTCGTCCCATTTTTTCTGTGTTGTCAGGCGACTACAAACTTCAAAGAACAGCAAACAGGCATGAACAGAGTTGGTAAAATAGGATAATGGTGTGGAACCCACACAGGAGAGTTAAATGGTAGACATAGCTATGAAACAGGTAGAGTTAAACTGTGCGCAGGAGCTTCAGACAGTAAGTAGAAAGCAGACATGTAAACAACAAGGAAAATAAGAGAAGTGCAATGTCGTAGCGTCTAAACGTACAATAAAGCGGAAGAAAAGTAAGTCTCCCGACCTAGTCATCGTGCACGCGGCACGAGGCGGCAGATCTTGCATCGGGTTGTGTCGGTGGAGACGAACCAAGGCGTAGTGGCACCAGGCGGTAGCCCACAGTCAGAACCGTGGCCATCGCGTCATGGTGTGGTATTTATCTCTCACGGCCGGCACCAGCCGTGATCAATCTCGACCAGATGGATCACGGCGTCAAGCCGCTCCGGCACCGGTAAGGAATCATGTGAGGCCTGCTGCAAAGACGGCACAGCCGGCGCCTTTCAGGGCCCGTACCACGAGAACAGTTTGTCGTTGATGAGGCCGCTTTGGAACACCAGGAGGAGCCCTGAGAACAACGAGCTGGCGCTACGTGTTCTTGGGGCTTCTGCACCTCGAACGCTACCTGCACGCACTTCGCGCGTCACTTCGCCTTCCTCTTCTGGCTTTCCTTTCTTCCGTTGCAGCTGCTACCACTTGCCACGTGGGGGAACATTCGAGGCCGCAGAGGCGGGCGTACTCATCCGCGAGCGATGCTGCATGTTGCAGGCTGGCCTCCATGCTGCCAAAGGAACCCTGGGTTACCCACTGCGTAATATCGGCGGCGTACAGGGCGTGCCGTACGCCAGGGATATCATTCAGCAGTGGGGGGAGATGAGCCATGGCGATATTGAACAGGAGCGGTGAGAGGACCACTTCCTGTGGTGCTCCTCGTGTACCCAGAGGATATGGGCCACACTCCTTGTCTTGAATACGGAGGTACGCTTGCCGTTCCGTCAGGAACTGACGGATGTACCTGAAAGTATTATACCCACAGTCCGTTTGAGACAGCCGGGTAAGAATGATTTCGTGGGTAACGTTATCGAAGGCTCCCTTAAGGTCTAAGGCGAGGACTACCTTGCTGTCGCTGGGGTGTTCGATCGCCTCGATCACGTCACGATGAAGTTGGAGAAGAATGTGCTGGGCAGAGCAATGTGGACGAAAGCCGAACATATATTGTCGCCGAAGGTGTGACAGGCGTCAAGATAATTGGAGAGCCTATCTCTGACCATTGTTTCCATAAGCTTCCTCGAGATTTTGGTTCAGTGGGCTGCACGAACGCAGGTTTTGTAGTCTGTCTCCACATCTGAGCAATTTGTCGGTCGGGACGACTACATACGTCCTGAGGTATCGTTGCTGTATGCACATGTTGCAGGCCTCAAAGGGTCCATAAACTATTCCCTGATATTTTTTGCACATATCAGGTAAATATGTGTATCGATGTCACAATGCGATCACAATCAGATGCACACAACATACCTCACTCTGATATTCCGATTATAAAAACGAGCTGTGTGTGTGATTACTTTCTCCCCGATACGTCATCCCTCCAACGCTCTATTTCAGAGTCTGCGTATATTGTGGGCGTTTATTAAGCACGTCTTCGTCATCTGTATTTCACCATCATCACCATGGATTGTGCGTATCTTCTTGATCGCTGGTGTGTGATCATCATCATCTGGTTTGTGTCAATCGGATTGGCATCATCAGGTGACCTGCCGAGCTACTGAGTGGAATAAACTTCGTCCAAACCGAGGCCTCATACGTGGTAGAGGGGCTGGGTACCTCAATACTTACATTTACTGACATGCGGAACTACAACGTTTCCTGTTTAGTGAAGAAAATAATAAACGCCGACACACCTCTGCCCCATACCATTTTCACATTTCCGGCGTTAAACACACGGAATGCAGGCAGCGGTAATCTTAATCTTCCTTTATGTTCCAATGTGTACGGCGAAAGAATAATTCAGTTTTCAGGTGTTCAGCCGTGGAACAATTTCGCTCTTGAAATGAACTCGCAAGAAATTTTGACCTTACATGAAAACGCCACTTCCTATCCTACAAAGCGCTTTCTGAACATTTTCGCGTTAAAAAACAATTTTCTCGTGCGCGTCAATGTGTACATTGCTCTAGCACAGTTCTGTGACTATATTAGTACTTATTGCTTATGTATGATAGTTTTTTTGTATAAGACTGCCAATTATCACTGCAGTTTTTGTATTGGACCCATCACTAGCGGCTTAAGGCTATGGAAACAAATATCTTTGTATGCATTTTTCATAATATTGTGTAATAAAATTATCTTTTATTGAATGATTAATCATCGATGCCAAACGCAGCAGTGCTACGCGCCGCGCGAGAGTCACAAAACGAAGAAAAGGACCCCGTTCAACTCTTCGGCCGTTCCCTATGCTCTCCAGCTCTTCCCGACGTGAGCGAGGAGTCTTGATGATGTCGTCAGTGTCTGGTGGTGTCACTGGCCGAATGACTGCCGGCAAGGTCTGCAAGGAAATACGTGTGCTCCCTCTTCCCCGTCGCGTTGCTCGCCGTGAAGCCTTGTAGGGCGCCAGTGGGGAGAAAGAGCAGAAACGCCTACAGAACGGTCTCCCTGGGAGGTTCTGCGGAACAGCCAGTCACGATACGATTCCATTGTATTCACAAGGTCATTAGCCGAGCCCTTAAATAAGCTAGATAAACTAATTATGACCTGTAGCAGTGTGCAATACTAGGCAGGTTCGTTAACATTCATATTGCTACGGACGTCGTCATGCGAGGGTGTTTCTCACGCGTCCGCTAACTACAACAATGTTACACGCATTGTTCGGCTTGAGATAGACGCCGCCTGTCCTTTTACTGCCGAAGTCAAGAGCTTCTCGGAACCTGTAGTTCCGGTTATTCTAATACAAGCCGTTGTTCGCAAGGACATTATCAACATGGGCATTCATGCGGTGTCTTTGCCTCCACGCTCTGACGTCCGCCTCAATCTTGCGGCTCCATCCCGTCCCGAATAAACCTTCGCCGTTCTTCGGTATCGAAACCCAGCTGAATGGCGAATTGCTGACGACAAACCTATCTGCTTTCACTGTCACCTCGACGGATACATTTCTCGCCACTGCCAAAGCCGCAGGACTCCATTCTGGAACTCTTTTGCCAATTATTCTACACCAACATGCCGTCCTCACCCGTGCCCATCCAGCTCACAACACGTCGCCCCTCAAGAACTCCCTTCTCAGCCTCGCTATGCCCGGTCACCTTCGCCCCAACGCCGCCAATCTCGCTCGATCGCCTCAACCTCGACGACCATCTTCGACCATTTTTCGCCGCTTCCAGCTGGAAAGCTAGGCAGCGCAACTCCTGGAGGTGGCGCTGCATTGTCGGACATGGCCCAAAATCCTCCGATTCCGACCAAACAGAACCAACTTGACGTGCACGCTGACGGCGTCCATGTGGCCGCACTTATCGACACTGGAGCGCACCTATCGATCACGAGCGCTCAGTTTCGTCGAAGATTAAGAATAATTGTGACGTCAGCAACGACTAAGGCTGTCCGGGTCGCCGATGGTGGACGCGCTGTTATTATTGTAATGTGTGCCGCCCATGTTAGCATCGCTGATCGCCACGCCGTTGCTCTCTTCTCTGTTCTAGCCCAATGCCCGCATGACGTCATCCTTGGTCTCGACTTCCTCTCTTCCCACTCAGCTCTCATAGACGGTTCCGCCAGTACTCTGTGCCTCGATCTTCGTTTGGTGGACCCCATCGACCAACGACCCAATTGCCTTATTGCCACCGCCGACGTTCGCTTGCCCCCTCAAACACTTACGTGGATCTCGTGTCGTCCCCTCCAGTACCTGATGGGGACTACCTTTTGCCGCCAGTAACTCGACAGAGACACCACACTACCTCATACAGTTCTCTCCGTCGTTGCCAACTGCGCCTGCCTACCTGTAGACAATTTCAATTTGACGCCCCAAGTTCTGCCCCGTGGTATCTCCCTCGCCCTCCTCAGCTCACTCGACCCAGGCGAAGTGCGGGCCTTCACTGTGATCGCTTCCCCACATTCACTTGCGCAGCAGCCCTATGCCTCTTCCTCTGATAAGGCTGTTACATCGATAATTGCCCCAGACCTTCCCTTCAGCAAAGTGGGGATCTACGTCGCGTTTTGCTTGCATACAGTGACATTCTTGACATCGGCGGTGGTCCTTTAGGCGAAGCTACGCAAGTGACCCATCGCATAGATACCCGCGATGCTCTTCCCATCCACCGACGTGCCTATCGTGTATCGGCGGCTGAACGTCAAATAATTCAAAGCGAAGTTGACAAGATGCTCGCAAAGAACATCGTCGAGCCGTCGTCGAGTCCGTAGGCATCGCCTGTCGTTTTGGTACGAGAGAAGACGTTCTTGGCGATTCTGCGTCGACTATCGGCACCTTAATCGAATTACAAAAAAAGAAGACGTGTGGCCGTTGCCACGAAGAGAAGGCGCTCTTGACTGCCTACACGGAGATCGTTACTTTTTATCAATTGATCTACGTTCCGGGGATTTGCGGATTGCTGTCGACGATATGGACCACTAAAACACAGCCTTTATAACACCTGACGGCCTTTATCAATCCAAGGTCATGCCTTTAGGCCTTTGTAACGCCTCTGCCACCTTTGAACGCATAATTGACTCTCTCCTGACAGCTTCTAAATGGTCCACATGTTTGTGCTACTTAGACGACGTTATCGTGTTTTCACCAACATTCGAAACGCACATTGATCGAGTCTTGACCATCCTGGACGTTTTTCGTCAGGCCGTGCTACAGCTCAACTCGTCGAAGTGTCGTTTTGGCCGCCGCCAAATCATGGTCCTTGGCCATGTATCTGACACCAACGGCGTGCACTCAGAACCGGGAAAAATATCCGCCGTCAAGAACGTCCCTGTCCCACAGTCCGCCAAGGATGTGCGAAGCTTTTTCGGGCTGTGTTCGTACTTACGCCGTTGTGTAAAGAATTTTGCGATCATAGCCAAGCCACTAACGGAGCTTTTGAGACAAGATGTCTCATTTTCTTGGGGCCAGCAAGAAGCGTCCGTATTCTCTCGCCTTATCAGCCTGCTAACGACACCCCCGATCCCCGCCCACTTTGGCCCGTGTGCCCCTAAAGAAGTCCGCTCTGGTGCCAGTGGCTACGGACTCGGCGTAGTATTAGCCCAACGTCAGCGTGGTCACGATCGTGTCATTGCCTACGCTAGCCGCCTCCTACCGGCTTCTGAGAGAAACTACTCTGTCACAGAGCGTGTGTGCTTGGCGCTTGATTGGGCGGTTGCGAAGTTCCGCCCCTCTGTGTATGGCCACCCATTTTCCGTAGTTACCGACCACTACGCGCCCTCGTGGTTATCTACTCTCAAAGGTCCTTCAGGACCGCTCGGTCGCTGGGCCCTGCGTTTGTAAGAGTACTCATATCCGTCGTTTACAAATCTGGCCGCTTGCATTGCGATGCAGATTGCTCGTCTCGCTACCCTGTCGACACCCTGTCGACACCCGATGATAATGAAAGCACAGTCCACTGTATCTTGTCAGTGTCCGAATGGACTAACCTTGGCGAGGGACAATCGCGACCCTTCCTTGGTGGATCCCGCACCTCGGTGTATCCCGCACGTACTACCGCGTCCGCCGGCGTTTCTTTTGGCCGGGAGTTGCACGCTCCGTCCGCAGTTACGTGGCTGACTGCGAATCGTGTCAACGTCGCAAACGCCCTCCCCTTCTACCTGCCGGTCGCCTTCAGTCGATTGACATGCCCGCAGAACCAATGTTTCGCGTCGGACTCAACCTTGTAGGCCCTTTCCCCATGTCAGCCTCCGGAAACAAGTGGGTAGTAGTCGCGACAGATGACGCCACGCGCTATGCGATCACTCGCGCACTACCGACCAGTTGTCCAACTGATGTGGATTTCCTGTTGCGTGACGCGATCCTCCTTCACGGTGCTTCGCGACAGCTACTTACTGACCGTGGCTGTAACTTTCTCTCCCAGGTAATCGCCAACATCCTCCGTTCTTGTTCCACTCAACACAAACTGACCACTTCGTACCAGCCCCAAACCAACGCTCTCACCGAGCGCTTAAATGGCACCATTACAGAAATGCTGGATATGTAGTACGTTTCCAATGATGATCGCGACTGGGACGTCGCGCTTCGTTACACCACATTTGCGTACAACTCCTCTCGTCATGATACTGGTGCATTTTCGCCGTTTTACGGAAGAGAGCCGGCGTTACGCCTAGATACCATGCTCCCTCCACCGACCACTGCTACCCTAGAATATGCCCATGAAGCACGGGCACATCACGCTCGCCGGCTTGCCAGTGTTCGGCTTACGGCGTGACAAAGCAGTCAGCAGAGTCGCTAGGATACTCGACATGGCGAGCTATATTTTTCGCCTGGTCAACTTGTGCTCCGCTGGACTCCATGCCGCCGTGTGTGAGTATCCGAAAAGCTCCTTTCCCGATATGCTGGACCGTACCGCGTGTTGCGCCAAGTGACTCCTGTCACGTACGAAATTGCTCCCGTCTCGTCCACGAAGGCCGATCCCAACTCATCCAGAGACGTCGTTCTTGTCTCACGGCTGAAGCCTTACCACTATATTTCAGACGACACCTTTTAGCCACTCCGAGACGAGCTTCTACCGCCGGGGGTCATGCTATGTCACATACGCGAATACAAGCTGTTTCATCATTGGGCCAGAGAAGACGACAACGAAGTGACAACCTAACGCGGGCTGTTCTTGTTGTCCACAGTTACGGCATTGCTTGTAAATACAGTTGTACATAGCCTTGTTTGTGCGTAACAATATTTCAAAGTAACGGTAAAACGTACTCTCCAGAAAAATAGCCTGAATATAGCTGTTATTGCTTACGTCCACGGACTTTCACATCGGCTGAAGAGGATAGCCGGTGTTCACGTTGTGAATGTTCTTTTTCAGCACGGGGATAGAACCGAATAGCATGTGTCGCGGTATAAAAGAAAAAGGCAGGTGGCAGCAGCGGCAATGGAAGGAAGGAAAGCCAGAAGGGAAAGGCCAAGTGACGCGCAATGTGCCTGCGGATAGCGTTCTATGTTCCGAAACCTGAAGAACACTAGCGCTATAGCACGTTGTTCCCAGGCCTCCTCCCGATCTTCCTAGGCGGCCTCATCAACGACGTGCTTTTCTCGTGCTACGGGCCTTGAAAGGCGCTGGCTGTGCCGTCTGTGGAGCAGGCCTCATAGCTCCTTACCGGTGCCGGCAGCGGCTTGAGGCCGTGATCCATCTGGTCGAGATTGATCACGGCTGGTGCCGGCCGTGAGAGATAAATACCGCCCCATGACGCGATAGCCACGGTTCTGACTGTGGGCTACCGCCTGGTGCCACTACGCCTTGGCTCGTCTCCACCGACACAACCCGATGCAATATATGCCGCCTCGTGCCGCGTGCACGATGACTGGGTCGGGAGACTTACTTTTCTTCCGCTTTATTGTACGTTTAGACGCTACGACATCGCACTCTTTCTATTTTCACTTCTTGTTTATATGTCCGCGTTCTGAATATTGCCTGAAGCTCCTTCGCACAGTTCAAATCTACCTGTTGCATAGCTATCTCTACCATTTAACTCTCCTGTGTTCGCCCCACACCATTATCCTATTTTACCAATTATATTCATGCCTGTTTGCTGTTCTTTGAAGTTTGTAGTCGCCTGACAACACAGAAAAAAATGGGACGAATGCCCTCTAAACCTTACACCTCGTAATAGTTTGCATGGTCATTGGGTGCAAGGATTTGTAGCCATGCCTTGGTATGGGGTAGAAAAGAGACTATGTCGGATCTGGGTCTGCGGCGCAGTTGGCATTGGTTCTCTGTAATGTGGTGGTCGCAAGCTCCCATGATTTCAAATGCCAGTGCTAGTGCTACTTCCGATCACGGTGGCAAGCTCTGCAGTTGCATGATTACCTTACAGTCGTATTTCCGTAGAGGTGGGAGAATATCGGACTTCTTCGTTTCTGTTAGACGCGCGTGTGTGTCTTCCTATCTACGTCGCGCGCTCGAGTTACAAAGCTTGTTTGTGTCTTTGGCAAGACAGCATCGCCAACAAGTGTATATTTAGGCGTGTTATACGACCAGCGGATTGCAAGCTGCTAGTTATCCGAACAGTGTCAGGGTGCCTGTTTGTGAAACTTAGGCGGAAAGCGAAGTCAAAACGGTAAAGGTGGCCCGAAATAAAACGCACTACATTCATTCTTTATTCCTCACAAACTATGGCATGGTTTGAAAAGATAGCAATCAGATGCAATATTAACCTGCTTTTTTTAGAGCCGCGCGCACTTTCCAAAGCGTGTTTTCAAAACAAATATAAAAGCAAAACCTCAAGTCAGTGTTATAAATACCACAAACACAAGGCCCAACGCCGAAGTCGTGTACGAAGTACGGATAAGTTGCTGAAACGTCCACATAATACCAACGTCATTTTGCTTTCCATTGCAAAGAATCGAAACACTATCATCTCTAGGCTCCTTAAAAAAAGCAAAAATGAGTAAAAGAAGAAGCTTTACAAAAGCATTTTTCACTAGGAAGGGCTTCAGACTGATGTACTATAGCACACTATCAGTTCACCTAACCATTAGAAATTTTTTTCTTCTCGAGCGGACCCTATTGACGCCCGTAGTCATAGAGTGTCCCGGTGCATATAAAAAAAAAGGCCGCCATCTCCTCACTAAAAGTCAGCGCTCTTTCCTGTTCTCGAAATCGCTCCAATGTTGAGCTGTAGCCCCTTTCTTCGGCTTATAAAACCACACCGAAAACTCGCAACCCAATACCAGTTTCCCAAACTTTTATTTAGAACCAAATTAACAAATCAAATACCGAGACAGAGTAGAGTTCTTGAACAACACCAAGCTGTCTCAGATTTCTCCTGATGGCCATCTTCGCCATTTTCCGTGCATATGCCTCCATTGCAGTATCTCTGATCCAATGGTACGTGTTTCACCGCAATATTCCGTGAAACTGAAATGAAGAGTGACGCATTTAAGCAAGAGCGCCACGGTCACGAAAGGCCATAGTAACGCACAGAAAAAAAACAAGGACTAAGAGGACGTGAAAAGAGGATCACACCCTATGACCTTCAACTAAATCAGGGCTACTGCCTGTTTCTATATGGCGCTGTCTTCGAGTGTTTACCCTGACGACTCATTTCCGTAACCCTACTAGCACATTTCCAGCTTCTTGTGGCATATTTAGACGACATGCATTCCCTAACAGTCAACGCTATTTTGTCTTGCCTCACGCACCATGCATGCCTCGGCGTGACGTGCCTTGGCGCCATCTAGTAGGTGGTCTATACCGAGCGTGGTCCACATACTGTCAACTGGGCCATGGTAATGGAAGGGCGGCTGTTCTATTCTGTATTTACTGAAGTCATCTTTCTGGACATCGCCCACAGGCATTCATTGGTTCACTGGCTGAGCCGGCGTATCGCGTGCTTTCAATAATAAGCTGTAAGCGCATATTTCAAATCTAGCAGCGTATTCACTTCACATGCTCTATAAATAAGGACCTTATATTTTCTACCGAAGAAAGTGAAATAAGAAGCAACAAAAAGACACAACGACACTTGTAGTGGGTCTGGGGCTTACAATAGGGCTCCTCACGCTCGGAAGTGAAGTGACTAAACCACTGGGCTATGTGCACACGCTTTAAAGATGCCAGCTTATGTGAACCTTATGAATTTCCTCAGGTTTCCTTACATGTAAAGGATGAAATGAAAAAGGAAATGCAACAAAGAAAGCAAAGAAAGAAAAATGAGAACGAAAAAGCTTAATGGTGGCGATTGGGTTCAGATCAGGGACACCATCGTCCGAATCCAGTTTTTTTAACCACAAATCTACGCACCTGTGCTTGCGAGGTGTTGCATTCATGTGTTTTTCGCGCTGTTTCTGCTTACGGAAGTGTCTTCTCCTGTTGGGGTACCGACTTCGGGAAAATTATGTTTGTCTTGAGTTGGTTCTTTAATAATAAAAATCATAGCTTTACTGCCTGGCGAATTTCGCTGTTTGGAACAGGAGTAATTTCTTTGCGTCCCTGTTTTTATAATTACGCGTTACCTGGAATGGTTTAACGTTCAACGGTTCCATCTCGGTTACACCAATGATGATAGTAATGCATCAGCACGTACACCTTGGTCATTTGGCTCATGCTGAGCTGGTGCATTGGCTGGTGGACTTGACGCAAACGTTGACAGGAACTTTCGAAATGAAAAAAGAAGAAAAACTGCCAAGAACAATGAGGAGAGGAAAGTGAGTCACTTGAACCGCACATTATCTCATCCCGGCCGCGGCGGCTGCATTTCGATGGAGGCGAAATGCTGAGGCCCGTGTGCTGTGCGATGTCAGTGCGCGTTAAGAGGGCCCTGCGACACTTTTTCAACTGCCGTCTGCAGTGTGTGTAGGATCGAATGCTGAGATGAACGCAAGAAGAATTGTGCAAATCGGTGAGCTAGAACTGGAGTTATTAGTCCTCGAAGTTCAAAACACGAGCAGACAGCATAAAGACAACATTCCCCTTGCGTATTTCGCTCTCCTGCTGACGTCAATGGCCGCGTCCAATAGCAACGCAGCGTCCAATAGCACCGGAAGACACCGGGAGCGTGTGGGAGCTCAGCGCGTTGTTTCGCAGCGCCTGCAATAGATGGCGTGACGCGCAGTCCAAATATGGCGGCACGCGTCGAACTCGCTGTGCTAGAGTGTACGCTAGCTGTGTTCTTAGTGGGCGTGCCATAAGGACGCGCAGACCATTGCACAGCGCGCCTAGTGTCGTTTTGCAAGTAATGTCAGATACTTGCTTTCTTTCTTATGAAACATAAAAACTATTTTAGTATATTATGGTACTGAAAAGCGTGACCAAGCAGACACCACTCGTGTGTAACAAGCAGCTTGGAGCGTCAAGCCAATCAGAACGCCCAGCCTGGCCCCGCCAACGTCGTCACTCCATGTCACTTCCTGTAACAAAAATCTCCGTTGTGTTTCGCCTCAGTTCAAACAGGAGGCGATTTTGGGCAGTGTCTTCGCTGAAATAAAATTATAGCCACTTTGGTTTCGGCGTTCCTACTCTTTCTACGACATCCCCGCGTGCAACAGTTCTAGAATGAGTGATAAAAACGGCCTGCTCAATTTGTGTCGCAGGGCCCCTTTAAAGAAACCCAGGTGGTCGAAATTTCCGGAGCCCTCCACTATGGCGTCTCTCATAATCATAACTGGTTTTTGGGACGTAAAACCCCCCAACAGCAAAAACAACAACACTGTCTCATTGTATCAAGTAATAATGTCTGCGTATTTCGTATAAGCGGCTCGCCATCCTCTTCCATAACACTTCACGTGTTTAATGAAAGAAAACTCGCGTGGAAAAACCACCCCTCAAAAAGGATTCTCACTCGCACACAATCAAAGCAGCGTTAATACACTGAACAAGCGGTTCACAGCAAAGGAACAGCGCATTTACGCTAGCAACTTTCAGAGAGTGCCATGCTTTTGCAATTAGTCGCCCGTAATCTGTACATTACGGAGTGTACGTGGATTCCGCTTGTAGCATTGCAAAAGACATGCGCGTTCACAGTTACAAGGAAGCCAGCTGCACGTGCACGCCCTAAACAACGATGAAAAGAAAAAAATAAACTACAATATTGCCCACCATGACCGAAAAGGGATGAGTTCCCTCTGTTATGGTTGCATACGAGGCGCCCATGTGGCTCCACGCAAGTTCTGAGGACTTCCTGCAGCCGCTGCTTCGTCGCTTCTAGCCTGTAACTGGGCAGTTCTCTTTGCGGCAGCGCTGGCCCCAGGAAGACCGAAAGTTATAGCCGCGTCGTTTTCGATTCTGGGCACGAAGGCGAGCATCGTCGCCAAGACGAGCAGAATGGCGAAGCAGGAAACCTTCATTTCTCCTCACGAGCTGAGCTTCGAATGGTGGACATCGGGGACCGCACCTTATATAGGCGGTATACAAAGCGTGACGTCACAGCTTCCTCAACACAGTTGTCAGTGCCTAAAGGAATGAGATGGTCTTGAGTGCAACTGATTCCTGCGCTGACCTTGAGCCGGTCGTCTAAATTTAAAACTGCGCCTAACAGCGCCATTGTGTCGGAAACCTGCCGGGCTGCTCCCAAGTACGCAACGAACGTCACTGTGAACAAATAACCCCTCAGCGACCTTCTGTGCCACGCAGGTGCGGTATCTCATTGTTCAACGGACTAAACATTGCAGGTTTCAAGGTATCTCGAAATTCTCGAAAGAACAGTTCGGTTCTAACTGTAACTTTTAGGAATAACAATGAATCCTGATGCTTCTTGAAGGGTATGCAAGATGGAGAGTGTGGGAGCATCAGGAGTTTCGAATACAGAAGGGGGACATAGCGTACAGTGTTGGTAATAATAATAATAATATTAATAATAATAATAATAATAATAATAATAATAATAATAATAATAATAATAATAATAATAATAATAATAATTGTCACCTTTGGGGGGAAGTACAAAAGGACAACAGGCCTGTCAAAGCCATCAGGAGGCTTGGAGGACTAGGCCCGGCACATCGGCAGACGATCGATGACAACGCAGAAATCGTGAAAGTTTGTATGCTATCTTATACAAAAAACACAATATAAATAAATAGCCTATTTACACAATATTTAAACACAGTAGACAAAACAGAAACACTACATACAATTAATGATATAACAAGTAAGAAAAGATAATATAGATAAATAGTCTATCTAAATAGTACTTAAACACAGAAAAGCAAAAGCATTACATACACTTAATAATGTAACCACCATTGTGTATCGGAAATGAATTCTCTGAGGGCAGTAAAATAAGGAACATAAATATGCGGCACAATTAGAGCAAATAATCCCAGTAATATACGAATCATCCAACAAAGGCAAATGAGCTGAGAACTGCAGAAATTAGAGTGACTTTAGCTTGTTTCTTAGTGCATGTTTCGTGGTTACGGAGAACAGCTCGTCAGGGAGTTCATTAAAAATTGCCGGTACATACACCTTTCTGGCAGCCTTACCAAACCTTGTTTTAAAAAACGGTACCACAAAACGAGAGGTTCTGCGTAATGTTCGTGCCGCAGTATATTCATGCTTAAACTGAGGATTCCAGAAATGCCGTAATACAACAGTCTGATTAAGGAGAGCTTTAAAGGATGACATACCAAGCAAAGAAAACAGATTAGCATTGTCCGAGGAGGAAGAGTCGTGACGAATGGATTTCAGTATGCTTTTTAAAATCCTGTCAACGCGAAATTGCCATCGTGCAGAACAAAAGCCAAACAATGTAATGCCATAACGCAGAATACTATAAGCAAGAACATGCATTATAGTCCTTTTTATATAAGTGGGGGCTATGGATTTGATGTTGAAAAGCAACCATGAGATGCGTCGTAAGCGACCACGAACATAGGCTAAATGGTCATTCCAGGAAAGGTCATCATCAAAAAACACACCTAGGTATTTTATAGAATTAACATATTCAACGGGAGTACATTTGCAAGAGGTGCAATCACGCGAGTGAAGAAATAATGGTACAACGGCTGGCATTTATTTCAAACGATTTTTAAAAGCACAAGTTAATTTTTAAGTGTCAGCATGGTGTCCGCAAGAGATATTGGTGCGACACTCCGGTTGTTGGCTTTATTGATGACCTGTATTCATCCATAGATACTGGTATCGAGATGGACGCGATATTCCTTGATTACTCGAAGGTTTTCGACCGTGTTCCACACCATCGTCTTCTAACAAGGCTAGCAAGATATAACATCCATCCTCTAGTTATCGGATGGAGTAAAGACTTCTTGTGTTGCAGGAAGCAGTTCACATCGGTGAAGAACTTTAACTCTCCATGTGGCCAGGTGACGTCAGGCGTACCGCAAGGCCACGTGCTTAGGCCACTATTCTTTCTCGTTTTTATTAACCATTTACCAGACAGCGTTTCATCCAGAATCCGACTTTTCGCAGATGACTTCGTAACTTACCGTAACAGTTCCTCTGTAATTGATCAAGAGGCTCTTCAAACTGACCTCAACTCTGTAAGCGCTTGGTGCGATATCTGGTTGATGTCACTAAATCTCTCAAAGACTGAAGTTATGTCTTTACTACTCGAACTACTAGCCTTTCGAGTTCCTACGTATTTGACGACACTGACGTTGAGTTTGCTAATAGTTATAAGTACCTAGGGGTCCGGTTCCGCAGTGATCTTTCGTGGAAAAGCCACGTTGAAAACATCCTAGCATCTGCTAACCGCTGTCCGGGCCTCAGCAAACGTCGTCTAACACACGCCTCACCCCACATTAGGAAACTAGCATACACTACATTTATTCGACCAAAAGTTGAGTACGCGTCGCTCTTACGGGACCGTGAACAAGAGTACCTTGTTAATGATATTGAAACTCTGCAAAATCATGCTGCAAGATTTATTTATTTGGGGGGGGGGGACTAGTCAGAAACAACTAGCGTCACACAGTTAAAGCAGCGTGCTAACTCGAGAATTCTTCAGTTCGTCGCAAAATGGCACGCTTAATACTCTTTCATAAGCTTTATCACCACCCGTTCTTACATGAAGATTTTTTTTCATACCCGTCCGCTATGCTCCCTCATCATGATCGCCCTTTCAAACTAAGATGAGTTTTTTTGCCGCACATCACGATACCGTCATCCTTTCGTTCCACGCACTACAACCGAGTGGAAAAACCTGCCATGTGCCCATTTCAACACAACTGGACTTTAATCAATTTCAGGAACTTGTTCGGTCCTACCTTACGCCCTAAATGTTCTTCAACCGTGCTCGTCTTTGTTTTATCGCTCTCACTGTCCTTTTGTCTGTTTTCTCGGTTTCTATAAGAACTCTTTCGTAGTGTTAAATTTTCAGTGTTTTGTATTGTATAGCCATTGCATCGTTCTGTATTGCATAAAACAAAACTTCAATACAAGTTCAGCTTACGATGTCCTTTTTTAAATTTTTACATCTATTTGCCCAGTGTGATTACCAATAATGTTTTTCGCCTTTCCTTTTTGACTCGTATATTGTTGTAATGTTAACTTTGATGATGTTGCATTCCCCACTATGCAATCCCCTCCAGCTGAGGGCCTTGAGGACATATTGAAATAAAATGAAGAATAAAATAAATAATATGTAACCAGCGGTTAGCGCTATATAAGTATTCGACTCTGCCAAGTGAAGGTCCTAGTAGTTTAAGCGGCATGGCGTCGCAAGGCGTACTTGAGGCAAGTGTGACTACCTCAGCCAATATCTACAAAAACGTCTCCCTGTTGGTTTATCTTGTATTTGATACGACCAAGATAACTTAAGAGGATGTCATATTATTTCCAGTTATGTCTTGTTCTTGTATCTGCTGTGCGACTTTCGTGCGAGTGTGCACTTCAAGTACATTGCAGTTATAGGCTTCATTGTGTTACCTCACAAATTTCATGATAATGACTTGAAATGACCAATTCACTCAAGGAGGCATCTTACAAAGTTTCATTTATTTCTCTAAATACATTAAAAATCATGTTCAGCTATGATACTGCAGCTCAAGTAAGTAACATATCTTTCGATATGCTAACCTTTAGCCGCTTTCGCCAAGGGAACATCATCAAAGATGTAACTATAGGCTGATACCATATACATCCTTTGGACCGTGAACTGAAGCACGTAAGCGATGAAATTAGGAAGCATGGGGAGACCCCCCTCCACACGAAAGAAAGAAACACGCTCTAAATCAAACTTTTTGGTATAAATACAAATATAACGAAAAAAAAAACATCTCGAATATTTCATCTTTTGAGCGTTCTTCGTGTAGCGCACTGTCATTTATGCTGGCGCACTCATGTAGATTAGATGTACGCAAAATATTGCTACGCTCCCTTTCTGTGCCAGCCACCGCGCTGCTGATGCTGAAATCAAGCCGCGGAAATATTGTCACTGAACAACTTTTCAACGCATACGATGTGTTACTGAAGTTATTAGTAGTGTTATCATGGACTCCCGTGCGTTATGCATGCTTTTGATAGCCGATGTATGCGCACAATAGCGTGAAAATACATGCGGCTTCCCTGATTAAGAGGGACCGGGGCTTGAGCCAGCGCAAGTATTTCACGAAAGCAAAACATTTAACCTGTACGCGGGAAAAAATCAAAGTCATAATATAATGGCAGTTCTGGCGAGGGATGCCAAACTGGGCCATCAGTAGCATTGCGCGATGGTATATTCACGCTTTCTGCAATCTTCCCGCATCATTATTGCGTCAGCTTCACTTGCTTTGATCAACTGCCGATGTCACTGGGCGGTAAATATCACTGCGATGTGTCACTGCTATGTGCAAATGCGTATGTTGGTTTTGCTGATCAATATGCTTAGTTGGCAGATAACGTTCGTGTTTGACCTTGTTTGGTTCCTTTCGTACTTGGCAACGTTTGTCGCTGCACCTGAAACTTGCGGCCGGTAGATTTGCATTGAAATGCGAACCAGAACAATTTGTTCTGCCCATTTTCCTGAAAAGGTAGATAATGAATTCGTGCGGCATACAAGAACGAGGAATGGTGAAGCACGTGTTTGCGCTTTCAAAGCGCAATACCGCCTGGATGTTCAATCCAAGCGGGATTGCACTCTCAAAAAACAAGTACGTGGAACTCGGAACTCGGAAAAGCAAATGTTCTGCCAATATTTTGCTTTTCCAAGTTCCCCAAGTATTGGGACAGGCGCTGCTCAATCCAGGTGCATGTGCAGACAATAGCATCCGCAGGTATGATCTTTTTCCAGGAGATCCTTGAACACAGTAGCAGGAGGAGAAATATTCCCTCCAATATTTTCGCGGAAGTGCGAGCGACACGGGCATTTGTTATGAGCGACTTAGGACAGGGTATATGACAATGCCGTAAGACAGGAAACATACATTAAATGCATAAAGGTCACTAGCAACCTTGCTTTCGTTCCCAAGTATATTGAAACTGAAATTCAAATTGAAAATGTTGTTTTCCGAGCGAATTGTTTGCGTCTGCACATGTTTAGGCAGCGTCCTTGTGTATCATCTGTAGCCGTGCCTGGCATGGACGACAATTGTCATTTTGTCACACCGGGAACCAAGCACTCTGTTTCTACATGTTCAGCGTCCAGTATGCGTCTTTTTTTTTTAGCTAGCGTCGCTTTCTCCGCCGAGCGTCGTTATGTCAAATTCTTATTTTACTTTAATGGCTCATAAGCTACCTGAATATAATCTTTTCTTTTTTGGAATTTTCTTTATTCCTCTTCTTTTTTTCGACATTTCTCTTCATCCTCTTGAAATTTCAAATTTCCAAGCATTCCCTCAGGCGCCTCGTATGCAGAGATTTGAGGAAAAAGAATGACGAATCTAAATGCTTATATACTGGCGAATGTAGTACACTATGCTTGCATAGGCTAAACCATGGGTTCTCGTAGTTGTCTCCCCGGACCCCTCTTCGTAGTTCCGCGACCCACCGATGTATTTTTATCGGTTCAGTTTTCGCTAAGAGGCTAAGACGGCGGATAAAAAGTGCACGATCTAAATGCTCCTGCTCACTTGGCCAAGTGTAAAGGAGAACTATGCACGGTGCAAACTCAAAGCTGACCTTAGGCTCGCCCTTATTGTGACAGAGTCACGTATCGGATTGTTGGTGCATAAAAAGTGGTCTTTGCTGCGTACTTGCAGTGCGTGTACACTACATCGAATCCATTTATTTTTTATACCTTTGCTTTTTTTATTGTTCCCTCCACGTTAATGTGGATGAGGTGGCTGCCGGCGCGTTGCTTCAGCCGTGGTCACTACATAATTTGTCTTCTGTGACGAATATAATAGCCAGTTGCGTTGTGACGCGCTTCCCTCCAGGAACACCAAGACGGCTCTCGACGAGCAACTGATGCGACTTTCACACAGCGAAGTGTGCATTCACAAAACTATCCGCTGACAAACACTTCGGTTTAGCTTGGAAGGTTTCACCGTTTGCGAACGCCCTTGGTTTGTGGCAGGTTTGCGGAGGGCGCTGCCGCGTTCAATGCAGTGTCTCCGGAGAAATGTGAGTCGTTCGAGAGGTTTCGCTTGTGTGCAACTGCCGAGGATCCCTGTACGGCGTCGAGATGCCGCTGATGTGTACATGCAGGGGATTCACATGCCTAGAGTACACAACGCATCTCTAGTCCCTCGATTCGCCAGATTGCCGCTTATGTGCGAAGGCAGGCTTCACTTTCGTGTTATGCCGATTCCTGTAAAGGAAGGATATTTTAGGGGCGAAGCTCCTTAAAGAGGCACCCGTTCGTCCCTCGTCGTAGTCGTAGTCGTAGTGCGTACCAGTCTTACGCTTTGACCTCCAAGGTGGTGCCGGTGGGAGATTTCTCCTGTGCGTTGTTGAACAATAAAAAATTCGCAGCGTCCCAACGCAACTGGCAATTATTTGCATCACACAAGACAAATTATGTAGCGACCGTGGATTTAGCAACGCGCCGGCAGGACACCGAACGCTGCGCGGCGATAGAGGCGTCGAAGCTTCCGAAGCGCTAACCCAGCTGGCGCACAATTTACGACAATTTACAATTTGCAACATCGGTACATCGTTCCTAGGTGGCGGTGCCACCATTGAATATGGGGAGGGCAGCCAAAGGGAGGCGGTAATAATTTAACACCAATTTTGCTGGCTAAAAACCTTCGCCTTACCGGACATCATTCGATGCAAATGTATAGCGTGAAAAAAAAAAATTGGCAGATCCCACGTGCAGTGGGAATCAGGAAATGCGAAGCACGCATAAGGAACGTAAAACGGATTTGCATTGTTGTCTCGCTATACCGAGTTTGGTACATGTGAAGTTAACGAAACGGCCGGAAGAGCACCACAACTGTTGTATGTAAACCATGCCGTTCACACACGCATGTCATGTTTATAACGTTATCACCTGTCATTTACGTTCTTCATGCAGTCGTGTTGTGCATAGCAATTTTGGTATACATCCTTTAAAGGAACGAGTGGCAGTAGATCATGCCTCTAATGGCATGCATGCCACGATTTTCATGTTATGACCTGTCATTTATGATCGCCATGCAGTCATTTGTGCCAAACCAATTTTCGTATAGGCTCCGTGCAGTCGAGTTTTCCATGTGCGACATCAGCGCCAGAATGCACTGCCTGGCGGAGAGAAGCAAAGTTGGGCAGACTGTGACAGGGAAATACGCGAACGCGATGCGCGTCTCCAACTCCATAGCAGCAGCGACCGCCCGTCCCGCCTTCTTTCGTTTTATTTCCTTTGAGACGCGCGCTCCAAACCTGCGGCAAACTGTTCCAAGGGCGACGCCGCGAGCGTTCATGTGGTTCGCAGCACGCCCGCAAAGCAGCGAAGAAAGGCGCGCGTCGCTGTCACCTCGGTTTCCACCGTGCGCGACTGAGCCGTCCGACGACAGCTACGTAGCGCCCTCTGGGCAGTAGACGGAGCCCATACATCCCATTAGCGAAACGGCAGTATAGCACCAGGACCATGGCATGCAAATCATGACACGCGTGTCATGATTCTAATGTTATGACCTGTCATTTACGTTCGTCATGCTGTCGTGTTGTGCCATAGCAATTTTGGTATACGTCCCATTAACGAAACGCCTGGCATGTAAATCATGCCGCCCATGACATGCATGTTATGCTTTTCATGTTATGACCTGTCATTTAAGTTCCTCATGCAGTCATATTGTTGCCTACAATTTTCCTACACATCCCACTAACGAAACGGCCAAGGGAGCACCAAGACCGTGGCATGTAAATCATGTCGCTCAGGACATGCATGTCGTGATTTCGTGTTATGACCTGTCATTTATGTTTGTGATGCAGTCACGTTGCGGCATGGCAATTTGCGTATACGTCCCATTAACGAAACGCGTGGCATGTAAATCGTGTCATTCATGACATGCATGTCATGATTTTCATGTTGTGGCCTGTCATTTATGTTCGCCATGCAGTCATATTGTGGCATACCAATTTTTGTATACATCCATTAATGAGACGACCAGGAGAGCACCAAGACTGTGACATGTAAATCATGCCGCTCATGACACGCATGTCATGATTTTCATGTTATGACCTGCCATTTATTTTCGTCAGGCAGTCATGTTGCGCCATACCAATTTTCGCATACATCCCATTAGCGAAACGGCTAGGAGAGCACTAAGACCGTGGCATGTAAATCATGCCACTCATGACATGCATATCATGATTGTCATGTTATGACCTGCCATTATGTTCGTAAGGCAGTCATGTTGTGCCATACCAATTTTCGCATACATCCCATTAGCGAAACGGCCAGGAGAGCCTTAAGACCGTGACATGTAAATCATGCCGCTCATGACATGCATGTCATGATTTTCATGTTATGACCTGTAATTTATGTTCGTCATGTAGTCATGGTGTGGCATACTAATTTTCGTAAACATCCGATTATGAGACGACCAGGAGAGCACCAAGACTGTGACATGTAAATCATGCCGCTCATGACACGCATGTCATGATTTTCATGTTATGACCTGCCATTTATTTTCGTCAGGCAGTCATGTTGCGCCATACCAATTTTCGCATACATCCCATTAGCGAAACGGCTAGGAGAGCACTAAGACCGTGGCATGTAAATCATGCCACTCATGACATGCATATCATGATTGTCATGTTATGACCTGCCATTATGTTCGTAAGGCAGTCATGTTGTGCCATACCAATTTTCGCATACATCCCATTAGCGAAACGGCCAGGAGAGCCTTAAGACCGTGACATGTAAATCATGCCGCTCATGACATGCATGTCATGATTTTCATGTTATGACCTGTAATTTATGTTCGTCATGTAGTCATGGTGTGGCATACTAATTTTCGTAAACATCCGATTAGCGAAACGGCCAGGAGAGCACAAAATCGTAGGCGGCTAGATAGATAGATAGATAGAGATAGATAGATAGATAGATAGATAGATAGATAGATAGATAGATAGATAGATAGATAGATAGATACGCTCAAACTCGCCGAAGTTCGCTAAGAAATGCTTCGCATTTAAAAAATATATGACCGCTAATTTCCTGCGTGTTGCCGGTCGTGGTTGATGCCGTGACGTGGTGATCAGAATGTGACGACATTGATGGCGTAACCTAACAGTGATGTTGGGCATACATTCGCACCTCTCCTTGTCAGTTTTCATGACTGATTTATGAGGGTTTATATTCTGAAACCACGATGTGATTATGGGACATAATCACACCGCCGTAGTGCCATAGTTATGTATTCCAGAAGCTTCACCCACCTAGGGTTCTTTAATATGCATGACGTCGCCCAGCACTCGGGACTCAACATTTCGCTGCTTGTCAACCTTGGCATGTATCAAGTGAACTAGGCATTCGACTTTTCGCCGAACTTCTTGGAAAGCCCTTCTGGAAGCTCTTGTTGTGGTTGTTATGTGGGGTTTAACGTCCCAAAACCAGCTATGATTATGAGAGACGCCGTAGTGGAGGGCTCCGGAAATTTCGACCACCCGGGGTTCTTTAACGTGCACTGACATCGCACAGCACACGGGCCTCAACATTTCGCCTGCATCGAAATGCAGCCGCCACAGCCGGATTGCAAGTTCTTGCAAGGTTGCGAACGGCAAGTGATGTGCCTTATGTTTCTAGCAGTTAGCGACATACAGGTGTGTTCCACTCTGCTCAATTAATATACTACCGACACGAGTTTTCATATTATTGTTCTAAATGAACCCACAGATGCCGAGAACCCGCAAAAGTGTATCTTGGTCAATTGGAACTCAACACATCTATTTTTAATACGGCTTTTCGAGGCGGCGGTATCAAAGTGACGTGTCAACACAGTCCGACGTAAGACGTGGGGAGAGACGCCGTAGTGGAGGGCTCCGGAAATTTCGACCACCCGGGGTTCTTTAACGTGCACTGACATCGCACAAGATCGGGAGGAGGCCTGGGAACAACGTGCTATAGCGCTAGTGTTCTTCAGGTTTCGGAACATAGAACGCTATCCGCAGGCACATTGCGCGTCACTTGGCCTTTCCCTTCTGGCTTTCCTTCCTTCCATTGCCGCTGCTGCCACCTGCCTTTTTCTTTTATACCGCGACACATGCTATTCGGTTCTATCCCCGTGCTGAAAAAGAACATTCACAACGTGAACACCGGCTATCCTCTTCAGCCGATGTGAAAGTCCGTGGACGTAAGCAATAACAGCTATATTCAGGCTATTTTTCTGGAGAGTACGTTTTACCGTTACTTTGAAATATTGTTACGCACAAACAAGGCTATGTACAACTGTATTTACAAGCAATGCCGTAACTGTGGACAACAAGAACAGCCCGCGTTAGGTTGTCACTTCGTTGTCGTCTTCTCTGGCCCAATGATGAAACAGCTTGTATTCGCGTATGTGACATAGCATGACCCCCGGCGGTAGAAGCTCGTCTCGGAGTGGCTAAAAGGTGTCGTCTGAAATATAGTGGTAAGGCTTCAGCCGTGAGACAAGAACGACGTCTCTGGATGAGTTGGGATCGGCCTTCGTGGACGAGACGGGAGCAATTTCGTACGTGACAGGAGTCACTTGGCGCAACACGCGGTACGGTCCAGCATATCGGGAAAGGAGCTTTTCGGATACTCACACACGGCGGCATGGAGTCCAGCGGAGCACAAGTTGACCAGGCGAAAAATATAGCTCGCCATGTCGAGTATCCTAGCGACTCTGCTGACTGCTTTGTCACGCCGTAAGCCGAACACTGGCAAGCCGGCGAGCGTGATGTGCCCGTGCTTCATGGGCATATTCTAGGGTAGCAGTGGTCGGTGGAGGGAGCATGGTATCTAGGCGTAACGCCGGCTCTCTTCCGTAAAACGGCGAAAATGCACCAGTATCATGACGAGAGGAGTTGTACGCAAATGTGGTGTAACGAAGCGCGACGTCCCAGTCGCGATCATCATTGGAAACGTACTACATATCCAGCATTTCTGTAATGGTGCCATTTAAGCGCTCGGTGAGAGCGTTGGTTTGGGGCTGGTACGAAGTGGTCAGTTTGTGTTGAGTGGAACAAGAACGGAGGATGTTGGCGATTACCTGGGAGAGAAAGTTACAGCCACGGTCAGTAAGTAGCTGTCGCGAAGCACCGTGAAGGAGGATCGCGTCACGCAACAGGAAATCCACATCAGTTGGACAACTGGTCGGTAGTGCGCGAGTGATCGCATAGCGCGTGGCGTCATCTGTCGCGACTACTACCCACTTGTTTCCGGAGGCTGACATGGGGAAAGGGCCTACAAGGTTGAGTCCGACGCGAAACATTGGTTCTGCGGGCATGTCAATCGACTGAAGGCGACCGGCAGGTAGAAGGGGAGGGCGTTTGCGACGTTGACACGATTCGCAGTCAGCCACGTAACTGCGGACGGAGCGTGCAACTCCCGGCCAAAAGAAACGCCGGCGGACGCGGTAGTACGTGCGGGATACACCGAGGTGCGGGATCCACCAAGGAAGGGTCGCGATGTCCCTCGCCAAGGTTAGTCAATTCGGACACTGACAAGATACAGTGGACTGTGCTTTCATTATCATCGGGTGTCGACAGGGTGTCGACAGGGTAGCGAGACGAGCAATCTGCATCGCAATGCAAGCGGCCAGATTTGTAAACGACGGATATGAGTACTCTTACAAACGCAGGGCCCAGCGACCGAGCGGTCCTGAAGGACCTTTGAGAGTAGATAACCACGAGGGCGCGTAGTGGTCGGTAACTACGGAAAATGGGTGGCCATACACAGAGGGGCGGAACTTCGCAACCGCCCAATCAAGCGCCAAGCACACACGCTCTGTGACAGAGTAGTTTCTCTCAGAAGCCGGTAGGAGGCGGCTAGCGTAGGCAATGACACGATCGTGACCACGCTGACGTTGGGCTAATACTACGCCGAGTCCGTAGCCACTGGCACCAGAGCGGACTTCTTTAGGGGCACACGGGCCAAAGTGGGCGGGGATCGGGGGTGTCGTTAGCAGGCTGATAAGGCGAGAGAATACGGACGCTTCTTGCTGGCCCCAAGAAAATGAGACATCTTGTCTCAAAAGCTCCGTTAGTGGCTTGGCTATGATCGCAAAATTCTTTACACAACGGCGTAAGTACGAACACAGCCCGAAAAAGCTTCGCACATCCTTGGCGGACTGTGGGACAGGGACGTTCTTGACGGCGGATATTTTTCCCGGTTCTGAGTGCACGCCGTTGGTGTCAGATACATGGCCAAGGACCATGATTTGGCGGCGGCCAAAACGACACTTCGACGAGTTGAGCTGTAGCACGGCCTGACGAAAAACGTCCAGGATGGTCAAGACTCGATCAATGTGCGTTTCGAATGTTGGTGAAAACACGATAACGTCGTCTAAGTAGCACAAACATGTGGACCATTTAGAAGCTGTCAGGAGAGAGTCAATTATGCGTTCAAAGGTGGCAGAGGCGTTACAAAGGCCTAAAGGCATGACCTTGGATTGATAAAGGCCGTCAGGTGTTATAAAGGCTGTGTTTTAGTGGTCCATATCGTCGACAGCAATCCGCAAATCCCCGGAACGTAGATCAATTGATAAAAAGTAACGATCTCCGTGTAGGCAGTCAAGAGCGCCTTCTCTTCGTGGCAACGGCCACACGTCTTCTTTTTTTGTAATTCGATTAAGGTGCCGATAGTCGACGCAGAATCGCCAAGAACGTCTTCTCTCGTACCAAAACGACAGGCGATGCCTACGGACTCGACGACGGCTCGACGATGTTCTTTGCGAGCATCTTGTCAACTTCGCTTTGAATTATTTGACGTTCAGCCGCCGATACACGATAGGCACGTCGGTGGATGGGAAGAGCATCGCGGGTATCTATGCGATGGGTCACTTGCGTAGCTTCGCCTAAAGGACCACCGCCGATGTCAAGAATGTCACTGTATGCAAGCAAAACGCGACGTAGATCCCCACTTTGCTGAAGGGAAGGTCTGGGGCAATTATCGATGTAACAGCCTTATCAGAGGAAGAGGCATAGGGCTGCTGCGCAAGTGAATGTGGGGAAGCGATCACAGTGAAGGCCCGCACTTCGCCTGGGTCGAGTGAGCTGAGGAGGGCGAGGGAGATACCACGGGGCAGAACTTGGGGCGTCAAATTGAAATTGTCTACAGGTAGGCAGGCGCAGTTGGCAACGACGGAGAGAACTGTATGAGGTAGTGTGGTGTCTCTGTCGAGTTACTGGCGGCAAAAGGTAGTCCCATCAGGTACTGGAGGGGACGACACGAGATCCACGTAAGTGTTTGAGGGGGCAAGCGAACGTCGGCGGTGGCAATAAGGCAATTGGGTCGTTGGTCGATGGGGTCCACCAAACGAAGATCGAGGCACAGAGTACTGGCGGAACCGTCTATGAGAGCTGAGTGGGAAGAGAGGAAGTCGAGACCAAGGATGACGTCATGCGGGCATTGGGCTAGAACAGAGAAGAGAGCAACGGCGTGGCGATCAGCGATGCTAACATGGGCGGCACACATTACAATAATAACAGCGCGTCCACCATCGGCGACCCGGACAGCCTTAGTCGTTGCTGACGTCACAATTATTCTTAATCTTCGACGAAACTGAGCGCTCGTGATCGATAGGTGCGCTCCAGTGTCGATAAGTGCGGCCACATGGACGCCGTCAGCGTGCACGTCAAGTTGGTTCTGTTTGGTCGGAATCGGAGGATTTTGGGCCATGTCCGACAATGCAGCGCCACCTCCAGGAGTTGCGCTGCCTAGCTTTCCAGCTGGAAGCGGCGAAAATGGTCGAAGATGGTCGTCGAGGTTGAGGCGATCGAGCGAGATGGCGGCGTTGGGGCGAAGGTGACCGGGCATAGCGAGGCTGAGAAGGGAGTTCTGAGGGGCGACGTGTTGTGAGCTGGATGGGCACGGGTGAGGACGGCATGTTGGTGTAGAATAATTGGCAAAAGAGTTCCAGAATGGAGTCCTGCGGCTTTGGCAGTGGCCGAGAAATGTATCCGTCGAGGTGACAGTGAAAGCAGATAGGTTTGTCGTCAGCAATTCGCCATTCAGCTGGGTTTCGATACCGAAGAACGGCGAAGGTTTATTCGGGACGGGATGGAGCCGCAAGATTGAGGCGGACGTCAGAGCGTGGAGGCAAAGACCACCGCATGAATGCCCATGTTGATAATGTCCTTGCGAACAACGGCTTGTATTAGAATAACCGGAACTACAGGTTCCGAGAAGCTCTTGACTTCGGCAGTAAAAGGACAGGCGGCGTCTATCTCAAGCCGAACAATGCGTGTAACATTGTTGTAGTTAGCGGACGCGTGAGAAACACCCTCGCATGACGACGTCCGTAGCAATATGAATGTTAACGAACCTGCCTAGTATTGCACACTGCTACAGGTCATAATTAGTTTATCTAGCTTATTAAGGGCTCGGCTAATGACCTTGTGAATACAATGGAATCGTATCGTGACTGGCTGTTCCGCAGAACCTCCCAGGGAGACCGTTCTGTAGGCGTTTCTGCTCTTTCTCCCCACTGGCGCCCTACAAGGCTTCACGGCGAGCAACGCGACGGGGAAGAGGGAGCACACGTATTTCCTTGCAGACCTTGCCGGCAGTCATTCGGCCAGTGACACCACCAGACACTGACGACATCATCAAGACTCCTCGCTCACGTCGGGAAGAGCTGGAGAGCATAGGGAACGGCCGAAGAGTTGAACGGGGTCCTTTTCTTCGTTTTGTGACTCTCGCGCGGCGCGTAGCACTGCTGCGTTTGGCATCGATGATTAATCATTCAATAAAAGATAATTTTATTACACAATATTATGAAAATGCATACAAAGATATTTGTTTCCATAGCCTTAAGCCGCTAGTGATGGGTCCAATACAAAAACTGCAGTGATAATTGGCAGTCTTATACAAAAAAACTATCATACATAAGCAATAAGTACTAATATAGTCACAGAACTGTGCTAGAGCAATGTACACATTGACGCGCACGAGAAAATTGTTTTTAACGCGAAAATGTTCAGAAAGCGCTTTGTAGGATAGGAAGTGGCGTTTCATGTAAGGTCAAAATTTCTTGCGAGTTCATTTCAAGAGCGAAATTGTTCCACGGCTGAACACCTGAAAACTGAATTATTCTTTCGCCGTACACATTGGAACATAAAGGAAGATTAAGATTACCGCTGCCTGCATTCCGTGTGTTTAACGCCGGAAATGTGAAAATGGTATGGGGCAGAGGTGTGTCGGCGTTTATTATTTTCTTCACTAAACAGGAAACGTTGTAGTTCCGCATGTCAGTAAATGTAAGTATTGAGGTACCCAGCCCCTCTACCACGTATGAGGCCTCGGTTTGGACGAAGTTTATTCCACTCAGTAGCTCGGCAGGTCACCTGATGATGCCAATCCGATTGACACAAACCAGATGATGATGATCACACACCAGCGATCAAGAAGATACGCACAATCCATGGTGATGATGGTGAAATACAGATGACGAAGACGTGCTTAATAAACGCCCACAATATACGCAGACTCTGAAATAGAGCGTTGGAGGGATGACGTATCGGGGAGAAAGTAATCACACACACAGCTCGTTTTTATAATCGGAATATCAGAGTGAGGTATGTTGTGTGCATCTGATTGTGATCGCATTGTGACATCGATACACATATTTACCTGATATGTGCAAAAAATATCAGGGAATAGTTTAAGGACCCTTTGAGGCCTGCAACATGTGCATACAGCAACGATACCTCAGGACGTATGTAGTCGTCCCGACCGACAAATTGCTCAGATGTGGAGACAGACTACAAAACCTGCGTTCGTGCAGCCCACTGAACCAAAATCTCGAGGAAGCTTATGGAAACAATGGTCAGAGATAGGCTCTCCAATTATCTTGACGCCTGTCACACCTTCGGCGACAATATATGTTCGGCTTTCGTCCACATTGCTCTGCCCAGCACATTCTTCTCCAACTTCATCGTGACGTGATCGAGGCGATCGAACACCCAGCGACAGCAAGGTAGTCCTCGCCTTAGACCTTAAGGGAGCCTTCGATAACGTTACCCACGAAATCATTCTTACCCGGCTGTCTCAAACGGACTGTGGGTATAATACTTTCAGGTACATCCGTCAGTTCCTGACGGAACGGCAAGCGTACCTCCGTATTCAAGACAAGGAGTGTGGCCCATATCCTCTGGGTACACGAGGAGCACCACAGGAAGTGGTCCTCTCACCGCTCCTGTTCAATATCGCCATGGCTCATCTCCCCCCACTGCTGAATGATATCCCTGGCGTACGGCACGCCCTGTACGCCGCCGATATTACGCAGTGGGTAACCCAGGGTTCCTTTGGCAGCATGGAGGCCAGCCTGCAACATGCAGCATCGGTCGCGGATGAGTACGCCCGCCTCTGCGGCCTCGAATGTTCCCCCACGTGGCAAGTGGGAGCAGCTGCAACGGAAGAAAGGAAAGCCAGAAGAGGAAGGCGAAGTGACGCGCGAAGTGCGTGCAGGTAGCGTTCGAGGTGCAGAAGCCCCAAGAACACGTAGCGCCAGCTCGTTGTTCTCAGGGCTCCTCCTGGTGTTCCAAAGCGGCCTCATCAACGACAAACTGTTCTCGTGGTACGGGCCCTGAAAGGCGCCGGCTGTGCCGTCTTTGCAGCAGGCCTCACATGATTCCTTACCGGTGCCGGAGCGGCTTGACGCCGTGATCCATCTGGTCGAGATTGATCACGGCTGGTGCCGGCCGTGAGAGATAAATACCACACCATGACGCGATGGCCACGGTTCTGACTGTGGGCTACCGCCTGGTGCCACTACGCCTTGGTTCGTCTCCACCGACACAACCCGATGCAAGATCTGCCGCCTCGTGCCGCGTGCACGATGACTAGGTCGGGAGACTTACTTTTCTTCCGCTTTATTGTACGTTTAGACGCTACGACATTGCACTTCTCTTATTTTCCTTGTTGTTTACATGTCTGCTTTCTACTTACTGTCTGAAGCTCCTGCGCACAGTTTAACTCTACCTGTTTCATAGCTATGTCTACCATTTAACTCTCCTGTGTGGGTTCCACACCATTATCCTATTTTACCAACTCTGTTCATGCCTGTTTGCTGTTCTTTGAAGTTTGTAGTCGCCTGACAACACAGAAAAAACGGGGCGAATGCCCTCTAAACCTTACACATTGTAATAGTTTGAATGGTCATTGGTTGCAAGGAATTGCAACCACGCCTTGGTATGGGGTAGAAAAGAGACCATGTCGGATCTGGGTTTGCGGCACAGCTGGCATTGGCTCTCTGTAATGTGGTGGTCGGAAGCTCTCATTATTTCAAATGTCAGTGCTGGTGCTGCTGCAGATCCCGGTGGCAAGCTCTGCAGTCGCATGATTACCTCGCAGTCGTATTCCCGTAGAGGTGGGAGATTATAGGATTTCTTCGTTTCTGTTAGACGCGCGCGTGTGTCTTCCTATCTACGCTGCGCGCTCGAGTTACAAAGCTTGTTTGTGTCTTTGGCAAGACAGTATCGCCCAGCAATTGTATATTTAGGTGTCTTATATGACCAGCGGATTGCAAGCTGCTAGTCATCCGAACAGTGTCAGCGTGCCTGTTTGTGAAACTTAGGCGGAAAGCGAAGTCAAAACGGTAAAGGTGGCCCGAAATAAAACGCACTACATTCATTCTTTATTCCTCACAAACTATGGCATGGTTTGAAAAGATAGCAATCAGATGCAATATTAACCTGCTTTTTTTAGAGCCGCGCGCACTTTCCAAAGCGTGTTTTCAAAACAAATATAAAAGCAAAACCTCAAGTCAGTGTTATAAATACCACAAACACAAGGCTGCTGGCCCAACGCCGAAGTCGTGTACGAAGTACGGATAAGTTGCTGAAACGTCCACATAATACCAACGTCATTTTGCTTTCCATTGCAAAGAATCGAAACACTATCATCTCTAGGCTCCTTAAAAAAAGCAAAAATGAGTAAAAGAAGAAGCTTTACAAAAGCATTTTTCACTAGGAAGGGCTTCAGACTGATGTACTATAGCACACTATCAGTTCACCTAACCATTAGAAA
Source organism: Hyalomma asiaticum (assembly GCA_013339685.2). NCBI lineage: Eukaryota > Metazoa > Arthropoda > Arachnida > Ixodida > Ixodidae > Hyalomma > Hyalomma asiaticum. The sequence goes on along the minus strand of CM023490.1, from coordinate 64,019,155 downwards.
ATTCTTTCTTCTCGAGCAGACCCTATTGACGCCCGTAGTCATACAGTGTCCCGGTGCATATAAAAAAAAAAGGCCGCCGCCATCTCCTCACTAAAAGTCAGCGCTCTTTCCTGTTCTCGAAATCGCTCCAATGTTGAGCTGTAGCCACTTTGTTTGGCTTATAAAACCACACCGAAAACTCGCAACCCAATACCAGTTTCCCAAACTTTTATTTAGAACCAAATTAACAAATCAAATACCGAGACAGAGTAGAGTTCTTGAACAACACCAAGCTGTCTCAGATTTCTCCTGATGGCCATCTTCGCCATTTTCCGTGCATATGCCTCCATTGCAGTATCTCTGATCCAATGGTACGTGTTTCACCGCAATATTCCGTGAAACTGAAATGAAGAGTGACGCATTTAAGCAAGAGTGCCACGGTCACGAAAGGCCATAGTAACGCACAAAAAAAAAACGAGCACTAAGAGGACGTGAAAAGAGGATCACACCCTATGACCTTCAACTAAATCAGGGCTACTGCCTGTTTCTATATGGCGCTGTCTTCGAGTGTTTACCTTGACGACTCATTTCCGTAACCCTACTGGCACATTTCCAGCTTCTTGTCGCATATTTAGACGACATTCATTCCCTAACAGTCAACGCTATTTTGTCTTGCCTCACGCACCATGCATGCCTCGGCGTGACGTGCCTTGGCGCCATCTAGTAGGTGGTCTATACCGAACGTGGTCCACATACTGTCAATTGGGCCATGGTAATGGAAGGGCGGCTGTTCTATTCTGTATTTACTGAAGTCATCCTTCTGGACATCGCCCACAGGCATTCATTGGTTCACTGGCTGAGCCGGCGTATCGCGTGCTTTCAATAATAAGCTGTAAGCGCATATTTCAAATCTAGCAGCGTATTCACTTCACATGCTCTATAAATAAGGACCTTATATTTTCTACCGAAGAAAGTGAAAAAAGAAGCAACAAAAAGACACAAGGACACTTGTCGTGGGTCTGGGGCTTACAATAGGGCTCCTCACGCTCGGAAGTGAAGTGACTAAACCACTGGGCTATGTACACACGCTTTAAAGATGCGAGCATATGTGAACCTTATGAATTTCCTCAGGTTTCCTTACATGTAAAGGATGAAATGAAAAAAGAAATACAACAAAGAAAGCAAAGAAAGAAAAATGAAAACGACAAAGCCTAATGGTGGCGATTGGGTTCAGATCAGGGACACCATCGTCCGAATCCAGTTTTCTTAGCAACAAATCTACGCACCTGTGCTTGCGAGGTGTTGCATTTATGTGTTGTTCGCGCTGTTTCTGCTTATGGAAGTGTGTTCTTTGGTTGGGGTACCGATTTCGGGAAAATTGTGTTTGTCTTGAGTTGGTTCTTTAATAAAAAAATCATAGCTTTACTGCCTGGCGAATTTCGCTGTTTGGAACAGGAGTAATTTCCTTGTGTCCCTGTTTTTATAATTACGCGTTACCTGGAACGGTTTAACGTTCAACGGTTCCATCTCGGTTACACCAATGATCATATTAATGCATCAGCACGTACACCTAGCTCATTTGGCTCATACTGAGCTGGTGCATCGGCTGGTGGACTTGACGCAAACGTTGACAGGAACTTTCGAAATGAAAAAAGAAGAAAAACTGCCAAGAACAATGAGGAGAGGAAAGTGAGTCACTTGAACCGCACATTATCTCATCCCGGCCGCGGCGGCTGCATTTCGATGGAGGCGAAATGCTGAGGCCCGTGTGCTGTGCGATGTCAGTGCGCGTTAAGAGGGCCCTGCGACACTTTTTCAACTGCCGTCTGCAGTGTGTGTAGGATCGAATGCTGAGATGAACGCAAAAAGAATTGTGCAAATCGGTGAGCTAGAACTGGAGTTATTAGTCCTCGAAGTTCAAAACACGAGCAGACAGCATAAAGACAACATTCCCCTTGCGTATTTCGCTCTCCTGCTGACGTCAATGGCCGCGTCCAATAGCAACGCCGCGTCCAATAGCACCGGAAGACACCGGGAGCGTGTGGGAGCTCAGCGCGTTGTTTCGCAGCGCCTGCAATAGATGGCGTGACGCGCAGTCCAAATATGGCGGCACGCGTCGAACACGCTGTGCTAGAGTGTACGCTGGCTGTGTTCTTAAGTGGGCGTGCCATAAGGACGCGCAAACCATTGCACAGCGCGCCTAGTGTCGTTTTGCAAGTAATGTCAGATACTTGCTTTCTTTCTTACGAAACATAAAAACTATTTTAGTATATTATGGTACTGAAAAGCGTGACCAAGCAGACACCACTCGTGTGTAACAAGCAGCTTGGAGCGTCAAGCCAATCAGAACGCCCAGCCTGGCCCCGCCAACGTCGTCACTCCATGTCACTTCCTGTAACAAAAATCTCCGTTGTGTTTCGCCTCAGTTCAAACAGGAGGCGATTTTGGGCAGTGTCTTCGCTGAAATAAAATTATAGCCACTTTGGTTTCGGCGTTCCTACTCTCTCTACGACATCCCCGCGTGCAACAGTTCTAGAATCAGTGGTAAAAACGGCCTGCTCAATTTGTGTCGCAGGGCCCCTTTAAAGAAACCCAGGTGGTCGAAATTTCCGGAGCACTCCACTATGGCGTCTCTCATAATCAGAACTGGTTTTTGGGACGTAAAACCCCCCAAAACAACAGCAAAAACAACAACACTATCTCATTGTATCAAGTAATAATGTCTGCGTATTTCGTATAAGTGGCTCACCATCCTCTTCAATAACATTTAACGTGTTTAATGATAGAAAACTCGCGTGGAAAAACCACCCCTCAAAAAGGAGCCGCACTCGGACGCAATCAAAGCAGCCTTAATACACTGAACAAGCGGTTCACAGCAAAGGAACAGCGCATTTATGCTAGCAACTTTCAGAGTGTGCCATGCTTCTGCAATTAGTCGCCCGTAATCTGTACACTACGGAGTGTACGTGGATTCCGCTTGTAGCATTGCAAAAGACATGCGCGTTCACAGTTACAAGGAAGCCAGCTGCACGTGCAGGCCCTAAAAACGATGAAAAGAAAAAAATAAAGTACATTATTGCCCACCATGACCGAAAAGGGGTGAGTTCCCTCTGTTATGGTTGCATACGAGGCGCCCATGTGGCTGCACGCAGGTTCCGAGGACTTCCTGCACCCGCTGCTTCGTCGCTTCTAGCCTGTAACTGGGCAGTTCTCCTTGCGGCAACGCTGGTATCACTCTAAATACCAACCTTGTTTTTGTCGTTAAACGCGACAGTTACAATAATAATCTGTTTTCGAATGTTGTTACAAGTCTAAGACGTACATTACCTTGTTTCCGACATTCTCATGTCCGCATTAAAGATTTCCCGTAAGGAGGTCTTGGGGAAGCGACTTAGGAATGATAGTTTTCCCAACGGTATTATTCTCTCAAAAAGTGCTGGATGAGAGGTATAAGCTCAAAGATTTCACAGCATGTAATTTCATTTCCCAGTTGAAATACTTATCGAAGAAGCCCTGCTGCGTAGGCCGGGCCCTCTCTTTGAACACGACGCTGCTCTGGGGTCATTTTTTTCAAATGGTGTTATGTTTATATCTTTCCAATTTGCCAAAATATTTTTTTAAATTCTGAAAAAACACAGCTGAAGGACTATAGCATATACTATCGCAATATTTTCACAATCCTTGTCTAACTCAAGCATTCCTAGCGATTGGCGAATGGCTAAGGTCATTGCAGTGTTCATCAAGTCAGGGGAACGTTCTTCATCCCTCAACTACAGACATATATCCTTAGCAAGTACAATGTGCAAGTTATTAGAACACGTCATACACTCGCAGGTCATCAATCGTTTGAAAGAGCACAAGTTAATTTTTAAGTGTCAGCATGGTGTCCGCAAGAGATATTGGTGCGACACTCCGGTTGTTGGCTTTATTGATGACCTGTATTCATCCATAGATACTGGTATCGAGATGGACGCGATATTCCTTCATTACTCGAAGGTTTTCGACCGTGTTCCACACCATCGTCTTCTAACAAGGCTAGCAAGATATAACATCCATCCTCTAGTTATCGGATGGAGTAAAGACTTCTTGTGTTGCAGGAAGCAGTTCACATCGGTGAAGAATTTTAACTCTCCATGTGGCCAGGTGACGTCAGGCGTACCGCAAGGCCACGTGCTTAGGCCACTATTCTTTCTCGTTTTTATTAACCATTTACCAGACAGCGTTTCATCCAGAATCCGACTTTTCGCAGATGACTGCGTAACTTACCGTAACATTTCCTCTGTAATTGATCAAGAGGCTCTTCAAACTGACCTCAACTCTGTAAGCGCTTGGTGCGATACCTGGTTGATGTCACTAAATCTCTCAAAGACTGAAATTATGTCTTTACTACTCGAACTACTAGCCTTTCGAGTTCCTACGTATTTAACGACACTGACGTTGAGTTTGCTAATAGTTATAAGTACCTAGGGGTCCGGTTCCGCAGTGATCTTTCGTGGAAAAGCCACGTTGAAAACATCCTAGCATCTGCTAACCGCTGTCCGGGCCTCAGCAAACGTCGTCTAACACACGCCTCACCCCACATTAGGAAACTAGCATACACTACATTTATTCGACCAAAAGTTGAGTACGCGTCGCTCTTACGGGACCGTGAACAAGAGTACCTTGTTAATGATATTGAAACTCTGCAAAATCATGCTGCAAGATTTATTTATTTGGGGGGGGGGGGGACTAGTCAGAAACAACTAGCGTCACACAGTTAAAGCAGCGTGCTAACTCGAGAATTCTTCAGTTCGTCGCAAAATGGCACGCTTAATACTCTTTCATAAGCTTTATCACCACCCGTTCTTACATGAAGATTTTTTTTCATACCCGTCCGCTATGCTCCCTCATCATGATCGCCCTTTCAAACTAAGATGAGTTTTTTTGCCGCACATCACGATACCGTCATCCTTTCGTTCCACGCACTACACCGAGTGGAAAACCTGCCATGTGCCCATTTCAACACAACTGGACTTTAATCAATTTCAGGAACTTGTTCGGTCCTACCTTACGCCCTAAATGTTCTTCAACCGTGCTCGTCTTTGTTTTATCGCTCTCACTGTCCTTTTGTCTGTTTTCTCGGTTTCTATAAGAACTCTTTCGTAGTGTTAAATTTTCAGTGTTTTGTATTGTATAGCCATTGCATCGTTCTGTATTGCATAAAACAAAACTTCAATACAAGTTCAGCTTACGATGTCCTTTTTTAAATTTTTACATCTATTTGCCCAGTGTGATTACCAATAATGTTTTTCGCCTTTCCTTTTTGACTCGTATATTGTTGTAATGTTAACTTTGATGATGTTGCATTCCCCACTATGCAACTCCCCTCCAGCTGAGGGCCTTGAGGACATATTGAAATAAAATGAAGAATAAAATAAATAATATGTAACCAGAGGTTAGCGCTATATAAGTATTCGACTCTGCCAAGTGAAGGTCCTAGTAGTTTAAGCGGCATGGCGTCGCAAGGCGTACTTGAGGCAAGTGTGACTACCTCAGCCAATATCTACAAAAACGTCTCCCTGTTGGTTTATCTTGTATTTGATACGACCAAGATAACATAAGAGGATGTCATATTATTTCCAGTTATGTCTTGTTCTTGTGGTATCTGCTGTGCGACTTTCGTGCGAGTGTGCACTTCAAGTACATTGCAGTTATAGGCTTTATTGTGTTACCTCACAAATTTCATGATAATGACTTGAAATGACCAATTCACTCAAGGAGGCATCTTACAAAGTTTCATTTATTTCTCTAAATACATTAAAATCATGTTCAGCTATGATACTGCAGCTCAAGTAAGTAACATATCTTTCGATATGCTAACCTTTAGCCGCTTTCGCCAAGGGAACATCATGCAAAGATGTAACTATAGGCTGATACCATATACATCCTTTGGACCGTGAACTGAAGCACGTAAGCGATGAAATTAGGAAGCATGGGGAGACCCCCCTCCACACGAAAGAAAGAAACACACTCTAAATCAAACTTTTTGGTATAAATACAAATATAACGAAAAAAAAAACATCTCGAATATTTCATCTTTTGAGCGTTCTTCGTGTAGCGCACTGTCATTTATGCTGGCGCACTCATGTACATTAGATGTACGCAAAATATTGCTACGCTCCCTTTCTGTGCCAGCCACCGCGCTGCTGATGCTGAAATCAAGCCGGCGGAAATATTGTCAGCTGAACAACTTTTCAACGCATACGATGTGTTACTGAAGTTATTAGTAGTGTTATCATGGACTCCCGTGCGTTATGCATGCTTTTGATAGCCGATGTATGCGCACAATAGCGTGAAAATACATGCGGCTTCCCTGATTAAGAGGGACCGGGGCTTGAGCCAGCGCAAGTATTTCACGAAAGCAAAACATTTAACCTGTACGCGGGAAAAAATCAAAGTCATAATATAATGGCAGTTCTGGCGAGGGATGCCAAACTGGGCCATCAGTAGCATTGCGCGATGGTATATTCACGCTTTCTGCAATCTTCCCGCATCATTATTGCGTCAGCTTCACTTGCTTTGATCAACTGCCGATGTCACTGGGCGGTAAATATCACTGCTATGTGTCACTGCTATGTGCAAATGCGTATGTTGGTTTTGCTGATCAATATGCTTAGTTGGCAGATAACGTTCGTGTTTGACCTTGTTTGGTTCCTTTCGTACTTGGCAACGTTTGTCGCTGCACCTGAAACTTGCGGCCGGTAGATTTGCATTGAAATGCGAACCAGAACAATTTGTTCTGCCCATTTTCCTGAAAAGGTAGATAATGAATTCGTGCGGCATACAAGAACGAGGAATGGTGAAGCACGTGTTTGCGCTTTCAAAGCGCAATACCGCCTGGATGTTCAATCCAAGCGGGATTGCACTCTCAAAAACAAGTACGTGGAACTCGGAACTCGGAAAAGCAAATGTTCTGCCAATATTTTGCTTTTCCAAGTTCCCCAAGTATTGGGACAGGCGCTGCTCAATCCAGGTGCATGTGCAGACAATAGCATCCGCAGGTATGATCTTTTTCCAGGAGATCCTTGAACACAGTAGCAGGAGGAGAAATATTCCCTCCAATATTTTCGCGGAAGTGCGAGCGACACGGGCATTTGTTATGAGCGACTTAGGACAGGGTATATGACAATGCCGTAAGACAGGAAACATACATTAAATGCATAAAGGTCACTAGCAACCTTGCTTTCGTTCCCAAGTATATTGAAACTGAAATTCAAATTGAAAATGTTGTTTTCCGAGCGAATTGTTTGCGTCTGCACATGTTTAGGCAGCGTCCTTGTGTATCATCTGTAGCCGTGCCTGGCATGGACGACAATTGTCATTTTGTCACACCGGGAACCAAGCACTCTGTTTCTACATGTTCAGCGTCCAGTATGCGTCTTTTTTTTTTAGCTAGCGTCGCTTTCTCCGCCGAGCGTCGTTATGTCAAATTCTTATTTTACTTTAATGGCTCATAAGCTACCTGAATATAATCTTTTCTTTTTTGGAATTTTCTTTATTCCTCTTCTTTTTTTCGACATTTCTCTTCATCCTCTTGAAATTTCAAATTTCCAAGCATTCCCTCAGGCGCCTCGTATGCAGAGATTTGAGGAAAAAGAATGACGAATCTAAATGCTTATATACTGGCGAATGTAGTACACTATGCTTGCATAGGCTAAACCATGGGTTCTCGTAGTTGTCTCCCCGGACCCCTCTTCGTAGTTCCGCGACCCACCGATGTATTTTATCGGTTCAGTTTTCGCTAAGAGGCTAAGACGGCGGATAAAAAGTGCACGATCTAAATGCTCCTGCTCACTTGGCCAAGTGTAAAGGAGAACTATGCACGGTGCAAACTCAAAGCTGACCTTAGGCTCGCCCTTATTGTGACAGAGTCACGTATCGGATTGTTGGTGCATAAAAAGTGGTCTTTGCTGCGTACTTGCAGTGCGTGTACACTACATCGAATCCATTTATTTTTTATACCTTTGCTTTTTTTATTGTTCCCTCCACGTTAATGTGGATGAGGTGGCTGCCGGCGCGTTGCTTCAGCCGTGGTCACTACATAATTTGTCTTCTGTGACGAATATAATAGCCAGTTGCGTTGTGACGCGCTTCCCTCCAGGAACACCAAGACGGCTCTCGACGAGCAACTGATGCGACTTTCACACAGCGAAGTGTGCATTCACAAAACTATCCGCTGACAAACACTTCGGTTTAGCTTGGAAGGTTTCACCGTTTGCGAACGCCCTTGGTTTGTGGCAGGTTTGCGGAGGGCGCTGCCGCGTTCAATGCAGTGTCTCCGGAGAAATGTGAGTCGTTCGAGAGGTTTCGCTTGTGTGCAACTGCCGAGGATCCCTGTACGGCGTCGAGATGCCGCTGATGTGTACATGCAGGGGATTCACATGCCTAGAGTACACAACGCATCTCTAGTCCCTCGATTCGCCAGATTGCCGCTTATGTGCGAAGGCAGGCTTCACTTTCGTGTTATGCCGATTCCTGTAAAGGAAGGATATTTTAGGGGCGAAGCTCCTTAAAGAGGCACCCGTTCGTCCCTCGTCGTAGTCGTAGTCGTAGTGCGTAACCAGTCTTACGCTTTGACCTCCAAGGTGGTGCCGGTGGGAGATTTCTGCTGTGCGTTGTTGAACAATAAAAAATTCGCAGCGTCCCAACGCAACTGGCAATTATTTGCATCACACAAGACAAATTATGTAGCGACCGTGGATTTAGCAACGCGCCGGCAGGACACCGAACGCTGCGCGGCGATAGAGGCGTCGAAGCTTCCGAAGCGCTAACCCAGCTGGCGCACCAATTTACGACAATTTACAATTTGCAACATCGGTACATCGTTCCTAGGTGGCGGTGCCACCATTGAATATGGGGAGGGCAGCCAAAGGGAGGCGGTAATAATTTCAATTTTGCTGGCTAAAAACCTTCGCCTTACCGGACATCAATTCGATGCAAATGTATAGCGTGAAAAAAAAAAATTGGCAGATCCCACGTGCAGTGGGAATCAAGGAAATGCGAAGCACGCATAAGGAACGTAAAACGGATTTTGCATTGTTGTCTCGCTATACCGAGTTTGGTACCTGTAATTTAACGAAACGGCCGGAAGAGCACCACAACTGTTGTATGTAAACCATGCCGTTCACACACGCATGTCATGTTTATAACGTTATCACCTGTCATTTACGTTCTTCATGCAGTCGTGTTGTGCCATAGCAATTTTGGTATACATCCCATTAGCGAAACGGCTAGGAGAGCACTAAGACCGTGGCATGTAAATCATGCCACTCATGACATGCATATCATGATTGTCATGTTATGACCTGCCATTATGTTCGTAAGGCAGTCATGTTGTGCCATACCAATTTTCGCATACATCCCATTAGCGAAACGGCCAGGAGAGCCTTAAGACCGTGACATGTAAATCATGCCGCTCATGACATGCATGTCATGATTTTCATGTTATGACCTGTAATTTATGTTCGTCATGTAGTCATGGTGTGGCATACTAATTTTCGTAAACATCCGATTAGCGAAACGGCCAGGAGAGCACAAAATCGTAGGCGGCTAGATAGATAGATAGATAGATAGATAGATAGATAGATAGATAGATAGATAGATAGATAGATAGATAGATAGATAGATAGATAGATACGCTCAAACTCGCCGAAGTTCGCTAAGAAATGCTTCGCATTTAAAAATATATGACCGCTAATTTCCTGCGTGTTGCCGGTCGTGGTTGATGCCGTGACGTGGTTGATCAGAATGTGACGACATTGATGGCGTAACCTAACAGTGATGTTGGGCATACATTCGCACCTCTCCTTGTCAGTTTTCATGACTGATTTATGAGGGTTTATATTCTGAAACCACGATGTGATTATGGGACATAATCACACCGCCGTAGTGCCATAGTTATGTATTCCAGAAGCTTCACCCACCTAGGGTTCTTTAATATGCATGACGTCGCCCAGCACTCGGGACTCAACATTTCGCTGCTTGTCAACCTTGGCATGTATCAAGTGAACTAGGTATTCGACGTTTCGCCGAACTTCTTGGAAAGCCCTTCTGGAAGCTCTTGTTGTGGTTGTTATGTGGGGTTTAACGTCCCAAAACCAGCTATGATTATGAGAGACGCTGTAGTGGAGGGCTCCGGAAATTTAGACCACCCGGAGTTCTTTAACGTGCACTGACATCGCACAGCACACGGGCCTCAACATTTCGCCTGCATCGAAATGCAGCCGCCACAGCCGGGATTGCAAGTTCTTGCAAGGTTGCGAACGGCAAGTGATGTGCCTTATGTTTCTAGCAGTTAGCGACATACAGGTGTGTTCTACTCTCCTCAGTGAATATACTACCGACACGAGTTTTCATATTATTGTTCTAAATGAACGCACAGATGTCGAGAACCCCGCAAAAGTGTATCGTGGTCAATTGGAACTCAACACATCTATTTTTAATACGGCTTTTCGAGGCGGCGGTATCAAAGTGACGTGTCAACACAGTCCGACGTAAGACGTGGGGAGAGACGCCGTAGTGGAGGGCTCCGGAAATTTCGACCACCCGGGGTTCTTTAACGTGCACTGACATTGCACAGCACACGGGCCTCAACATTTCGCCTGCATCGAAATGCAGCCGCCACAGCCGGGATGGGAAGTTCTTGCAAGGTTGCGAACAGCAAGTGATGTGCCTTATGTTTCTAGCAGTTAGCGACATACAGGTGTGTTCCACTCTGCTCAGTGAATATACTACTGACACGGCCCGCCTCTACGTCAAGCGACTGAGGGTTGGCAACAACAGCCTGCCATGGAAACCGGTGGTGAAGTACCTGGTTTTCACCATCGACCACCGGCTCACCTGGATCCCGGCTGCTAAGGCCGCTGCAGCCAAGGTGCGACGAGTCCAAGGGGCCATCAGAAAACTGCAGCAACGTGGCCGCGGCTGCTCTACCAAATGGGCGCTGCGGCTGAACCAGGCCGCTGCATCATCCATCCTGCTCTATGCCTTCCCGCTGGTCAACCTGACGCCAGCTAGGAGGTGTCTGCTGCAAGGGCTACACAGGGGTGAGTTGCGCTCCATCCTGGGGCTCCCCAAGAACTCCCCAGTAGCAGCGACCCTTGCAGAGGCTGGCGAGTGGCCTCTGTCGCTACGCATGCTCCAGCGGGCACTCGGGCACATCGACCGCCTCCACCTTGCCGCTGATGGAAGGGCCCTGCTGGAACGCCTTCGATGTCAGCCGCACTCTCGGATGGGTGGCCTTTGCCACCTGTACCACCAGATGATCCCGGATCCACCCGTGCCTGTTGCTCCTCCACCCACACACCACCGGCCACCTGAGGTCCATCTCTCACTGGATGGGGCAACGAAGCGACGCACACCTGCGGCCGCTCTGCAGCAGGAAGCTTCCTGCAAACTACAGGAACAACTGAAGGGGCGACTCCAAGTGTTCACAGATGGATCTGTGCTGCCAGACGGGACCGCAGCAGCAGCATGCGTCATCCCTGCCAGGGCCACCAGCAGGCAGTGCCGGCTGCCTTTCCCTGCAAGCTCCACGGTCGCGGAGCTGGCGGGACTCCATCTGGCTGCAGGTCTACTGGCGGAGGACATCCCTGAAGAACCGGTTGCCATCCTCTGCGACAGCAAGGCAGCGCTGCAGACCTTGGCTAACCACCGACGTGCTGGGCTGACCGGAAGCCTCCTGGCGACGAAATTTGAGGCCCTTGCCGCTACCGGAGCGTCTGTCTCCTTCCACTGGCTGCCCTCGCACGTGGGCATAGCTGGCAACGAGGAGGCGGATACACTTGCGAAAGCTGCCCACCTCCCTAGTGTCCCGCTGACCCAGGCAGTGGCGGCGAGGGACTACTCCCAGGCCCGCCTCCAGCGCCTCCTCCTCTCGATTTACCCTGACCCAAGGGTGGCAAGCGGGCACGGCCCTAAGCCACTTCCCGAGAAAGGCCTTACGAGGAGGGCCAGGGCCACACTCCTTCGACTGCGGACTGGCTGCATATGGACAGCAGCCCGCCGACACGCCAAGGGACTCTGGGCCTCTCCAGCCTGCAGCCGCTGCGGGGATCCTGAGACTCTCGAACACCTCCTCTGTGCTTGTCCCGGAATTGCAAAGGAACGTTCGAGGGTCATCACAGCCTACCGGAGGCAGGGACTTCCAACCACCAAACTCCACCACTTGCAATTCCCGACTCGTCCCCACCAACCAGCACTGCAGACTCTAGTGGACTTCATAGATGAGACGGGCATCGCAGCCTACCGCTGAGCCCGGGTCGCCCTCCCGCGCCTCCCCTCTCCGCCGGCTTACTTCTGCGGCGCTGAGCGAGCCTTGACATTTCTCATTACCTTTCTGTCCTCTTTATTTCCCATTATCCCCTCCCCAAGACGCTGCGCCGTGCTCCCAGTTTGGGCTGCAGAAATAAGCGTCTTTTCCTTACCATAATCACTACCACCACCACCACACATGGGGACCAACGCTCTTGAAGGCTTCCCCAACCTGAGTGAGCTGGCTCACGAGCGAGAACTGATGCTCCGCGGCGGTCTGGCGGCTCCGGAGGGGCAGGAAGAGACTCACCAGAACCACCCACTTCTCACATTCAATGAAATTGCTAAACATCACCAACTTGGCGGGAGAGTCTACCTTCTTCCTTGTCCGAAGCTCACCAGAGGTCAGTCAGTCTCTCCGAATGTTGCAGACGGGCTCTTTCCCGTCCCAGGGCTTCAGCAGTAGGTTATGGTCGGACGTGTACCCTGGCTGCCCCGACTACAGTGAAACCTTTTCTTCTATGGCTCACATGCTCTGGCGATGTCCCGTGTTGGGCAACGACGTTCTCTCCAGCGAAGCTGAATGGGAGGAGGCCATGAAAAGCACGGTTCTCCGAAAGCAAGCCCAGGCTATCCAAAGGGCCCACGAAAGGGCGGAGCGTCATGGAGTTCCGTCCTCCACGTGGGTGCGGCCAGCGGTTACAATGGCCTCGGCTAGGGAGTTCTTACAGTAGCTCCTCAGGATTCCTCGTGCCATGAAAGCATGCATGTTCTTGTGGTGCGAAGCAATGCACAAACGCGCATACCTGTACGAGACGCTGTGCACCGGAAAAATCGACGCATACTGTCCTTTTATTCTTTTAAGGACGAGAGACTTTGGGATACTTGAACGCAGAAATTTTGGTCTGTTTCGTTTGTCTGTCTGTCACACGATTCAGCAACCCGGCCAACGTTTAGGCACTTGCCTAAAGCCCAGCCATCTTGAACTGGTAGCTGCGTTCATACTTGTGAACATTGTCGATCAAAAAGCAAATATTACGCCTATCTGAGGCGCAACATCAATGCGTAAGTATTAGGTGGTGTGTTCATTAACTAGAAAATACATAAATACTTAATCCTAAAGACCGTAGTGTGAGGCTGCGCTAAAAATGCGACGCTATGCACGAAAAAGGCCTCTGCTGACGACTTGGTGCTGCCACCTGGCAGTTGCCCAGGGATTCTGCACAAGCTCATGTTTCCCGACGACGCTTCCAGATGGCATCCATATCTCACGCAGCGTAGTACGGCCGGCAGCAGACAATCGTGTTTCGACGGCATTTGCAGCGATGTACGCATATACGCGGCCACTTTTTTAAAGACGATAGTCTTTCTTGGGATACTTAATTTTGGTCTCTGTGTGTGTGTGTGTGTCCGTCCTGCTGCGAAAGGTGAACCCCTTCCTCAACGACCACCCAGCTTGAACTGGCGGCTACCTTCATACTTCTGAACACAGTCGGCCAAAAAGCAAATATTACGCATATCTGAGGCGCAACATCAATACGTATGTATTGGACGGTATGTTCCTTTAGTAGAAAATACATAGATGCGTAATTCTAAAGACCCTAGTGCTTGTTAGGATGCGCAAAAGCGGACGTTTCCTGTACTAGGCAAGCTTCTTGCGTTTCCCGTAACCATGGCCAGATGGCGCCCTTATCTCGCGCTCGTGCCGAACGGAAGGCAGGGAACGGCCGCCCGCCACTCCGGCCGGTCCCATTCTCTCCTCGCGTCGCTTCGTTTTCCCTCTCGCTTGCGCAACTCCTCGGGGGGAATGGAAACACGCGAAACGGGACTCATGTAGTACGGCCGGTAGAAGGCTATCGTCTTTCGACGGCATTTGCAGCGAAGCACGGAGATACGCGGCCAATTTTTTCTTCTGCTTGCGGCCGCCAGCTGTAGTTTTCGAATGTCGTAGTGTGTTGAGGTCATGTGCGCTATACAAGAGAGAAGCGCGTGTGTGAACACTGTACAGTGGGCATTGCGTAGAAGGGCAGGCGCACTCTTGGGGACCTGAAATAATGATGATGACGATAGTCTCTTGGTTCGCTGGACAAGGTGTGATTTGCTAAACAGCTTTGCTTTTAAAAGTGTTGCAGGACGCCTTGAAGACAATGCGCAAGACTTTAATGTACGACGTGGCTACGCACTTCCCTGCAGTGCACTGCAGGGAAATGCCTGTTAACATTGAGCAGACCACCTATTAACTTTCTATTGACCGTACTGACAGTCTACAGACATTTAGATTGTAGTAACACTTGTTGGCAGAACGTCTAAAGACCTACTCCTTACTTCTGTATAAAGAATTTTTTAGCCAGCACATATAAATACTTTCTTCTTATTTCTGTATAAAGAACGTTTTAAATACATCGTCAAATGGCTTCGTTCCGACTTATATATAAAGGCTATTTTAGATGCATCATGAAATTGCTTCATTCTTACTATACAAGAATAATTGCTTCCTTCTGATTTTCGCATAAAGAACTTTCTTTATCTGAAAGTGAGAAGTCGTAGAACGTTAAACGTGTACACTGAGCGATTCTTTGATCTTTCCCGCAGGACATGTTGATGATTGCAGCTGCATTTTGCCTGAAAACAAAGTATATGTCGCCCACAAGTGCACCTGAGCTAACTCGTTCGCAACGCGCTGTGTAAGGTGCTTTTGCACTTAAAAATAACATGCAAGATTGTAATCAAACTTGCATTTGTCAAGATAACTAGTATAATTGAGAGAGCCCGCAAGGACTGTTCTAGTGGGCACTTCTAACGTCTTTCCAGACTTCCACCTTCACGTATACTCTCTTTGGCCTTTATTTCAAACTAACAGATGAAAGATTCAAAGACCAGCACTCACCCCAAAAGGGCCCGAGCTGACCCTGAAACGTTCGGTTTTTTGCGTTTCAAGTAAAAAAAAGGAAACAAAGCAAGGGCCTACGCTGGTGTCATCTCGTTTCAACACTAACATTATTTTGCTTAACCAGAGAGATTTCTGGCAGCTGTTAACGTTTAATGTGTTTTGCTTGCTGGCAAAAAAAAGTACAACAGCAACAGCAGCTCACCTTGCTACCAGCGCAAAGCAGTGAATTGCTATCGCACATAAGCTGGCACAATCACGTAATGAGTTCATTGCGTGGCTTTTATATTTCTCTAATTCCCGCAGATTCCCTTTTCGTAACCATCTGCCACACAAAAGCCCTCGTGCATATAATGTTTAAAGGTTTGTGCAGGCTAATTTTTTTCCGAGCATTTGCTTTGTGGCTCGCGCGCTCATGAAATACACGGCTAGCTACTTTCCTTGTGTGTGCGCGTCAATATAAACACATGCGTGTAGCCGTCAAGCGTGGCAAGCGCACTTGTTTCAAAGATGTCAAATAATTCTGCCTTCTCAAAGAGTTTGAGAAGGCAGAATTATAGTAATAGTAGCAGCAGCAGTAATACTGCACGTGAAGCAAAAAAAAAAAATCACAGCATATCCACGGGGTGAATGATGATGAGTGGGCGAAGCTCCGGAGGGAATCATCGGTAAACCGTGAATCTCTCGCGTAAATCGCCCAGTCGATCATCATGTAAAGGCGTGAGAAACACTGTATTCGTACGCTGGGATCTCGCGTTTAAGGGGGATATGCTGTGCTAGAGCCAGGCCTGCGCGGAACTGCAGGACAGTGACAGCGTAAGCAGGAGGAGCTACTTTCTTAGAGGCCACTTTAAACGCTTGAGGAAACTAGTGCAAGTAGAAGTGGTAGGTATCTCCTGCGCCATAACTTATCATTTTGCCAAGTAGGGAAGTACCCACTACGCCATAATTACCAGTGCCTCCGTAATGGGTTCAAAGCTACAAAGCACGCAGCTCTGTGTTCTTTCAAATGATGCCTCGACCTCGTTATACAATCCATTTTCGCGTCGTGTAGCGGTGTATTACTATTTTTCAACGTAACATTACGTTTGTTAATGCGATTCCGCGGGAGACATTATACCTGTTTAGGTCTTTTAGCGATAATTTTTCAACCACAGGCGTAGCTCAGTGGAGAAAGAAGAAGACGACGTTCCGAACGGTCGCGTTTTTCATGTTCTCCGCCACAAAGGATTCATCGGCCCTGGGCCGAGGTGCTGCTTCGGCTTCGTCCAGCAGCAATGACTACCGTATTGTGCTTCCTAGACTTCCCACCGGTAAGCTGGTTGTGGACTCTGTTTTTCTGCACGCGGACTTAGCTGGTCGACCTTACCGGGTTCAAGACTTTAGAGATGCTCTTCGGGATGTCATCGATTTAAAGGAAATAAGTTCGATAGGACAGTTTCAAATGTCCCATGTATGGATGGTCTCGTGCAAGTCGACGTCGACGAAAACAAAGCTTGTCACACGCGGTGAATTTCTCGTTA
Source organism: Hyalomma asiaticum (assembly GCA_013339685.2). NCBI lineage: Eukaryota > Metazoa > Arthropoda > Arachnida > Ixodida > Ixodidae > Hyalomma > Hyalomma asiaticum. The sequence continues at coordinate 64,002,475 of CM023490.1, read as the reverse complement.
AAAATCGACGATGCCTTGTGATTGATCCGGAGCCCACAGAAGTCAAGATGAAACTCCTATGGCTTCCTGAACGCTTAGAAGACGCCTATATTAGGGAAGCGCTGCAGGCTTTTGGAAAGGTGAAGCTCATATCAGCAGAGAGCTGGAAAGTGGCGGACATGGAGCAAATGCGGACGCTCAATCGTGATGTGGTGTTGTCCCTTGCTGATGGTGTCCGAGTGGGCGATATTCCTCACGTCCTTTCTATCTGTGGAATACAGAGCCTTGTACTGATTCCTGGCCGTCCACCACTGTGTTTGCGCTGCAATAAGGTCGGGCACATCCGGCGTAATTGCAGGACTCCTCGCTGTGATGACTGTCGACGTTTTGGTCATTCAGCTGAAGACTGTGTTGTCACCTACGCCAATAAGCTGCGACAACGCGACCCGCAACCGGATGAGAGCCTTCAAGAGCATATCATGGATGCAACGGAAGTTCTGGACGCGACGGGAGGCACTCCGTCGGCCACAGTCGAAGATGAAATCAACAAGATGCCCCCTGAAGGCGCGAGGCCATTAACCAACGGTGCGACAGGAAGCCAAGGTCCAAGCGATCCGTGCAAGAACCTGGACCAAAAGTGTTGTGAGCAGCCTGCGACAACGGGGAGCGTCCCTGAGAAGAGCGCCGCTGAGGATACTTCGAAGCCTTGCGCCTCAGTTTCGCAGCAGCCTCTACATCCCGGTACGACGTCAGAAGATGACATGCATTGTACTGAAGCGGCTACAATTCCTAAGAGGCGGGCGACGTACAGCTCCGATTCAAGCAAGGACAGTGACGCAGCGAGTGTGACTAGGAAGCCGCGTCGTCGCCGAGTGTCCAAGCACCAAGGAAATCGCCGGCGATCACGATCTAGGAGGCCTGGTGTAGGTTCAAGGGAAGCCTCGCCATCATCCCCCAGGGCGGACCACGAGAAACACTAAGCACAAGGGAAGGTAGTCACCATGGCGCACTCCGAGCAACTTACATTTGCTACCTTGAATGTACGTGGCCTTAGGTCTTTGCAGAAACAAGCGCAGCTTCGCAGGCTTCTTACAAGAAAGCGTATAGATTTTGTCGCTCTGCAGGAAACGAAGATTGATGGTGACGAAGAGACCGAAAGGGCCCTACGGCCTTTTCTGTCTATCTATAACGTTTTCGTTTCGCATGCAAAGGGTCTATCTGCAGGCTGCTGGTTGTTTATAAGAAAGACCTTACCCTGTTCAGCAATTAGTTATCAGGTTGACGGTGAGGGCAGATATGTATGTTGCGATTTTGTACTGCATGGAGTGCCATGGCGAATTATTAACCTGTATTCATTTAACGAGGTTTCAAAGCGCATACAGTTTTTTGAAACATTGTCCAACCTAGCTGACTGTGATCGGTGCACTGTACTAATGGGAGACTTCAACTGTGTATGTGAGCCTAATGACCGCTGCACATCTAAAAGTCAACGAGACAGGAGTGGCGAAGTATTATCTGGTATTATAGATAATGCAGGCCTTGTTGATACTGGCGTATCGGGTCAGGCAATTTCGTATACTCGACTCCAAGGAAGCTCTTCTGCTCGACTTGATCGAATATACGTGTCTTCTTCACTCCTCTCCCGTGGACTTTACTGCAGCACTGAGCCAGTTTCGTTCTCAGATCACTGTATAGTTCTTTTGAAAATTGACACGAACCGTCAAACTCACTTTCGACCGCTGTGGGAACTTTGGAAGCTAAACACAGAGCTTCTACACGATCAGGAATTCACTAATCGTGTCAGAACTACAGTGTCGAATTGTTTTTCTAAGGGTCTGCATATATTCGCTGCTTGGGAGCTTTTTAAGCAAGAGGTTCGCACAATAGCCATAGAGATCGGATCTGTTAAATCATACTACCGGAAAAATGAGGAAAAGACACTCTTTAAAAACCTTTGTAACCTTTATGAGATAGAATGCGAAATGCCAGGCACGTGTGTCAGTGACATTTCAGATATTAAATGTCAGCTTCAAAAGTATGACGCTGTTCGCTACAGAGGCGCACGTATTCGATCTCGGAACAGAATGACTTTGAACTCTGAGCAGCCGACACGTCATGCTTTAATCGATGAGCGACGACACTCAGTGTCTAAGGTGATTCAGGAAATGTACTCCAATGGTGCTCTTGTAACAGATACAGCAAGAATTATTACGCAGTTTGAAAACTACTATGAAGGTTTGTTTAATGTGCTCCCTGATAGCGCAGATGTCGAGCTCAAGAGAAGTTTTATTTCTCTTTTAAACCCTTTGCAAGACGAAGATTGTACAGCCATCAGTAGCCCGATAACATTGCAGGAAATTGAGCAGGCCATCGATCAACTGCCCTTGTCGAAAACACCTGGTCCTGATGGAATTGCGGCGGAATTTTACAAAACTTTCAAAACAATCCTGTGTCCCCTATTGCTGGACATCTTTAAGATGAGTTATGACATGGAGATGCTCCCGCGGTCTTTTTCCAAAAGCCACACAGTTCTAATTCCGAAAAGTACTGAAAGAGAAAAACTTCGTTCAGTTGAGGGCTACAGACCAATAGCACTCTTAAACGTTGACTACAAAATTTTTGCAAAAGTGTTATCAAATAGATTACAGTTTGTGATGTCGATCCTGATTGGTTCTCATCAGACGTGTGGAATTCGAGGTCGCTCCATACAGACCAATATTCATATCGCTCGTACAATCCTCCAGTACTGCTACAGTTCTCAAGAGCAGCTTGCAATGCTTCAGGTAGATCTCGCAAAAGCCTTTGATCGCGTCAGTCATTCGTTCCTGTTTTCTCTTCTGGAGCATAGCAATATTGGCTCTGTCTTGCTCAAGGGTGTCCGACTTTGTTATAGTGACTGTTCGACTCGCCTAATTATCAATGGTCATCTCTCAAAACCTGTTTCTATTCGCTCGTCTGTAAAGCAAGGCTGCCCAATGTCTCCACTCCTGTTTGGACTTTATCTCGAACCATTATGCTTGAGCATAATGCGAGCAAATCGTATCCATGGTTACAGCATATTAGGTAACGAAGTTAAAGTATTGGCTTATGCAGATGACTTGGCATTCTTTTGCACAGACAAACGAAGTGTTGAAAATGTGCTATTCACAATTGAAAAATTTGGTGTTGTATCAGGTGCTCGTTTAAACGCCTCGAAAAGTCTAGGATTATGGTTTGGTACGTGGGGATGTACACCGAGTCAGTTCGCAGGGATTAATTGGACTCGTATTCCGCCAAAGTATCTTGGAGTGCCGCTTGATGCATATCGATTCAGCGCACATTACTGGAAAGAGCGCGTCCCTAAGCTTGAACGTCAGGCCCAGACATACGTTCCACATCGCCTTTCAATCTTTGGGAGAGCTGAAGCCTGCAACACATTTCTTGCAACAAAGCTTTACTATGTGCTACAACTAATTCATTGCGCTCGGTTTTACATACAACGCTTTCATCGGACATTTGCTACTTTTGTATGGTCTTCCACTTTTGAACCAATGCGACGGGACAACATATTCAGACCAGTGAAAGAGGGCGGGTTGGGACTTGTGCATCTCTACTTATGGCAAATCGTTTCGCGCTTCTTCTTTTTTCGTGACAGTTCTCACCCGATAATTCAATCATTCTTGCAGGTCACACTTGTTAACGCTTTACCTGATTTAATTGTTTCGTCGAATTTCTCTGTACGTCCGTGTTTGTGGGGATTTATGCAGGAAGTGCAGTTTGCGGTCCAGTTCCTTAAAACCCGTTTTTCGATTGAGTACTTGTACACAGTGTCGCGCAAAAAGCTGTATAAGGAATTATTATCTATGCTTTTTCCACCTCCATTTTATCGTTCTTTGTATGTCAACCTTCCAGGCCATGATGTCCTCAAGCGCGTTCGCAAAATGTACGTTTCTCCTAATTCAAAAACCTTCTTTTATAAACTTCACTCAGAAACATTGCCTGTGAAGGCATGGCTACACAAGAAAGGCATTTTTGTTTCTTCAGTTGACTGCCGTCTTTGTAATGTACCGGAGACAATAGAACACTGCTTTATTAACTGCAAGGACGCTATTCTGTTCTGGGATATCCTTCAGCGAACTCTAAAGAAAGATTTTACCTTTAATCCGCATACTATACGTTACCTTCTGCCAACATCCCTGGATGAAGTGCCGTTTGATATGTTCTTTCTTATGGGAATGCATAGCTTGTGGAAGACGCGCATGCAAGACCGCAACGCAGAACCAGTCACAGCATCGACAACTCATTTTGTTCAAATGATCATGCATCTAAAGGACATCTACGACGAGCTTGACGTCAGGCCTGAATGGTACCCCATCTTGGTGAAGTGCTCATCCCTACCAGCCATGCTGTGCAACACATCTTGAACTCTCCCTAAAAAACACTTATGTGCATCCCGTCAGTGAATGTGTATTTTAGGCTGACATTGTCATTTGGATTGCTTGTGCGATTATTGTCGCTGGGTCACTGCAACAGCGCCTTATGCAATTTGCGAATTTCTTAGCGCACTGTAATAAATACCATGTATGAAAGAAAAAAAAAAACAGGCGTAGCTCAGTGGTAGAACGCTCGACTGCCACGCCGAGAGCCTGGGTTCGAATCCAGGCAGAGGACACAACTTTCGGAATTTTTTTTTTCATAAGAGTAGACGTGGCTACGTACATCACCAACAACGAACACCATGGGATGTACAGACCCACGCCCTAAGGAGCTTCGCCCCTAAAAAAAGCGCGCATCGAAAACTTCGCGGATGTCAATTTTCCTCACCAATGGTAAAACCAAGGTCCTTCAAAACGACCGTCTAAACCATGCCAAAACGCACGCCATGCTGGCACCTGCTGCGTGCACAAAAGTCCTGAACCAGTGCTACTAGTTTGCAGGGAGGAGCAAGTCCGGCAGTCCCCCCGATGCGGTTCCTAGAATATCCATTGTGCCAAGGGAAGGAGGAGGAAGGGGAAAACAGAAAGGCAGGGAGGTTAACCAGAAGGGCGTCCGGTTGGCTACCCTACACTGGGGGAGTGGGAAGGGGGAACAGAAAGATGGGAGAGAGAGAAGGAAGGGGAATAATGAAAAAGACGTTGTGCCAAAGCTATCTACCCACTGTTGGCGCGCAGCGAGGAAAGGGCTGTTGAGAGAGGGAGAACGGTGTGCACGTGCTGTGTCACCGGTCTGGCAGTTTTGCGTCGACATGATCAATGCGCCGTGTGTCGGCGATGCCAGCCGAAGCCCTTGAGTTTCTCGACATGTGTGAGCTCCTGGATATATTCTTCGATATGTGTGAGCGCCTGGATATGAGTGGCCCAAAACTATGTGGTGTTGCCGAAAGGCGCAGCTATTAGGATGTGCTTTAGGCAAGAAAACGGGCGTCTCTCATAATCAGAACTGGTTTTGGGACGTAAAACCCCACAATACAACAACAGGCAAGAAAACGGACACGCGGCACAAACCCTCCACTCTTTTAAGCCAAGACCACTGCAACCTGTAATACAGCGAAGACAAGGCCAACTTGTAACTACTTCCGCGTCTCGTTGGACTTTTGTTATGTATTCTGACCACGCATGAACTATTTCCAGTCTTCTTGTATGTTCTGTTAGTGTGATGCGCTTGAATATTTTCTTTTGCTCACATATTTCTATTTGTTTTCGATCGAAGAGGCTCACGTGGTAAGTTTTCCTGCATAATTCCTCATGTAATTTTCTCGTTCACATACCTTCAGCCTAGCACTACGCACGCGTGTACCTCGGAGTGCTGATTTGTTAGCGCGAAGCCTATCTGACAGCACATATTGCTTGTGATAGAGCGACGTGTCTGCAGTTGGTAGTAAATTACTACTGGAATGAACTTAAAGTTAAATGTCACTGCCTTTTTTGTTTCTTCTTTATCAATTAATGAACTTTCTTATAGTTGAAATACTCGTGAACATATCATACTTCTATGCGATTGTGTTTGTGAGGCTAAAGCAGATCTGGTTATTTTAATCATCTATTTGTCTAGACACCTCGTGATATGTAGAGGGTGCTTTACATTACCTATTTTAAAGTTTACTACCTAATGCGCTTTTCTATTGTTCTTACTGCTCTGTACAAATGAAAGATAATAAATTATTCATTTTGCTACATCTTCGTATGTACTTCAGTTACTCTGGGCTGTACAATTCGTTCACAAATACCGACACAAGCTGTCACGGGGTAACATATGTTGGTAGGCCATTCTGAGAATGTGACCAGTGTGCGCATGAACATGCCTCACTATCTATATTAACCAATTGTGAAAAGGGTAAACTGAGACAAATGTTAGTAGATGATCCCTAGAAAGCATACAAACATACATTCTTTTGGCAGTGTGTTCCTAGGGCGTCAAAAAGAAATGTTCATAGGGTACTGGTAGAAAGTAAGCACACAGCGTATGAACACGCGTCTATGTAATGTTGGTGGCCAGCTGTTTCCAGAACGCCAACAAGCAGTTGTTAAAGAAATACACAGACCTTTGGTAGACATTCTGTTTGTTGTTGGTAGGTTAAAGTAACAATTGTCTGTAGACATCCAAGTTAATGTTACAAGAAATTTTTGTAAGGGTGACATCAGCGCCTTCGAACATATACCAAACAGCAATCGATGGTGCATGTAGACTGCAGCCATAGACAAGCCGAGAGAGTGTAAGGTGTGGCGACATCTTATCAACACGCTTTTGGCATGTCCAGTGCTGTCTGTCTTCGTGCATCACCGATTTTCCTATTGTAGCATGTTTCAGAAGGCTAAAGACAAGACGTGCAAGTGCCTTGTCACGTGTTACTTTTTCAAATCTCCCGCTTCTTTTTAGATGCCCGCAAAGATAAAGTAACTGCACCCATTATTATTAACTTCCATTATCAGGAAAAAAATAAATATGCTCTAAAGCTTCCAAATTGAGCACTTTGCATTGAACGCAATGGTTTGCAATTTGCATAACTATAATAATAATTACGTCAGTTCGTTGAAAGCATAGCCTGAGATGGTGAAGATAACAGTAAACAAAACCAATATGGTTGCGTAATTGAAACACGCCCGTGAATTTTTATAAAATTCGTTGCTTCTTTAGCTGGCACACTTGTTGCCGTGTTTTGGAGCAGACTGACTTCAGTCCGAATTTTAGGTTTCCGTATTAATGTACCTGCTGTTGTGAAACTCCCTTTTTATAACACAAGACTGGGTGAGCGCAAAATATATTCTGCGCCCAGGTTAAAATATTTCCCTAGAATTCTGCCATATTCGAAATAAAAATCGATATACAGGGGGTTCCACTGAAATGTAACCAACTTTTTAGAAATGACCGAGCGTGCTTGCGAGTTGCGACAAAGTCGGCGTTGTGGAGTACCAAGAATCCTAATGTTGCGAATTTTTTCGTTTTTAAGTATCAATTAGTTAGCATAAACCAATGAACTCACTTATTGTTAATTCGCTTCAGCAAGAAACTGTCAATACGAAAGCTGTAGATTAAATTAAAAAAGAAGAGATGGCCAACTGAAGTATTTCTAACTAAGTAGCGTTGATGGATGTTCTGATATGCGCTGTCAAACGAAGCCCTCGAAAGACAAAAATAACCTCGTGACAGCGCCACTAATTAAGCGCCCCATGCGACTGATAAAAAAACTATACATGTGCTTACACCTGCAGCGCTGTCGCATTCGGACGCACAATGCGAGTGGCGATGAAAGTGCGTCGCGCTCCAAAGTGAGATTGCATAAATGTAATATTTGCTTGGAGTCGTCGAATGCAGCCCGAGCGCGCACAAACACACGTCTTGGGGCCATCGCAAACGCCAAGCCTGTCTCGGACAGCAGAGAAAAGCGGACGTTGTTCCCTGATGGGTGGTTTTGGAGCGCTGGATTAGTGGCGCTATGACATGCTTAGCGAAGATTTATGTACAGGGCTTGAACATGCACGGGCACAGAAAGGAACACAACACGAGCGCTATTGTGTTCTGTTGTGTCGTCCGTGTCTCTTCAGGCGATGTAGTACGTCTTCGCTATGTCACACCAACAAGGCCGAACAACAGCCTTGCTATCACATGGTTATTTTTGTATTTCGCGGGCTTTCTTTGACGGCACATGCAGACAGATCCATCAATAGTATTGAGTTGAAAACACTTGAGATCGTCATTTTTCAATTTCATCTACAAGTTTCGCATTAATTTCTTTCTGTAGCGAATCCTTAAAAATTATCTCTTTAGTTTACGGTAACTCATCGATTTTTGAAAAACGACAAAGATAATACTTAGTACTAAGGCACTTGATCCTCATGAAGGCTGGGTTTGTTGCAACCGCTAGCATGCTCCGTCATTTTTTAAAGCATGGTTGCACTTAGGTGGGACACTGGATATGTATCGGGGCAACCAAAAAGAGAAATATGTATGGTTGTCCGCTAATAAGACGGAACCATATCCTGTACGCGCATGTCACAGAAATGCAACAATGTGATTTAAATCACGTACACAAAATAAGACACGGCAATCTATAGTTCAGCAGCAATAAAGGTATGAAAGCACACCTTTGTTTTTTTGAGGTTATGGCTAACTGTGCAAAGAAGGGACAACCGGTGTCGCTATCGGCAGCTACGCAGGAAAAGCAACATTGCGCTCCTGGCCAGTAGAACATTCAGATTAGCTTATACCCCGACATAAGCCTCCCTTGATTGCCACATAACCAGCCAAAAGTGAAAAGTGGCATGTCCTTCTTACTTCGCACTTCCTGATTTTATGAGGTTTCAGAAACATTTCTTGCACAACGAATAAAAGGAGAGTCACAACAATGCAAACTACGTCCTAAAGCATTTATAAAGTGAAAGTAAATATGTAATACACGACAAAAGAACAAGAAATGAAAAAGTTGTATTGTTAAGTCATAGTCACATATGCATATCACAGTTCCTAGAGTGCGCGAAGCTTCCTTGCAGAACATGTTGAGGCAAGAGAAAAATTTTTTTTTCACAATGACACTACAAGAGGCACGTCTGCCTTCCAATTAAAAAAATTCTCAATTAATTACGAAAACATACTTAACAGTTGCCGCCTGCAACAAGCCGTATTCCCGAACACACACGTGGGCCAAGGATCAGGAGCGCGGTCGAAGGTTCCACTTGTGTAGAAGACGGTAGAAGAGAGTCCCAAACCAGCTACTTGACGCAAAATACTTTGGCGGGCTTGGTTGCGATGCCCTCTTCTCCTTATTCATTGCAGCGGCCCTCCTGTCGTGTTTTTCGTGTACTCGTTTTTTAAATGCGAAGCATTTCTTAGCGAACTTCGGCGAGTTTGAGCGTATCTATCTATCTATCTATCTATCTATCTATCTATCTATCTATCTATCTATCTATCTATCTATCTATCTATCTATCTATCTATCTATCTATCTATCTATCTATCTATCTATCCGCCTACGATTTTGTGCTCTCCTGGCCGTTTCGCTAATGGGATGTTTGCGAAAATTAGTATGCCACAACATGACTGCATGGCGAACATAAATGACAGGTCATAACATGAAAATCATGACATGCATGTCATGAGCGACATGATTTACACGCCACGGTCTTGGTGCTCTCTTGGCCGTTTCGTAAGTGGGATGTATACGAAAACTGGTATGCAACAACATGACAGCATGACGAACATATATGACAGGTGATGACATGGAAATCGTGACATGCATGTCATGAGGGGCATGATCTACATGCCACTCGTTTCCTTAAAGGGCTGTATACCAAAATTGCTATGGCGCAACACGACTGCATGACGAACGTAAATGACTAGGTCATAACGTTATAATCATGACATGCGTGTATGGGCGGCATGGTTTACATGCCACAGTCATGGTGCTCTTGTGGCCGTTTCGTTAACTTCATATGTACCAAACTCGGTATAACGAGACAACAATGCAAATCCATTTTACGTTCCTGATGCGTGCTTCGCACTTCCTTGATTCCCACTGCACGTGGGATCTGCCAATATTTTTTCTTTCGTTTACTGCCATCAGGATGGTTGTAAACGAGAGAAAAAAAAACGCAAGTTGAAGAGAGCAAAGATGAAAACTATTTAGTAGGGTAATTAAACGGTTTGAATAAAGCCCAACCGCACACTTCGCAGAGCCTCTCACGTCGCTCGCTCAGTCCGCACGCACTCGCACGAGGGACCTCGCGCTCTTTCGCGTCCTGTCAGGTGGCTTTCGGTCAGTTCGTTTTTCTTTTTATTTTTGTATGTGACGACATCATCTCCGGCAGCTCCGGGCACTCGCGCTTATGCGCGCTGTGGTGAACGCACAAACACCTGCGTGCACAAACACTGCTCAACGGGTTTTTCAGCACCCTAAGCAGGGTGGTCCGCAGACCGAGAAAGCTTCAACTATGCCGTTCTAAAGAACGGAGAGGCTTGGGGGGGTGGAGGGACAGGAAAAGGAATAAATATAAAATAGCTAAAAGGCTTTGCCAGCCACGGTTCCGAAAATGCTTAGGTAGCATTTCCTGTAGTGTTCGTCCCCCTCCCAACACCGTCAGTATCCCCAGCGCTTCTAAGATGCGCGTGCGCGAGGAGCCAGGACTGACGACAGACCGAGAAAGATAAAAAAAAATGCCCCCACCTCCCCGAAGGGAATCGTGAGGAAATGCGAATGCGCATTTATATATACGTGCGAGCGAGCGAACGGGAGTGGGGCGCAGGGAGGAGAGAGAGCGAACGGCGAGAGAAGGAGCGGCGAAGCACTGCACCTACCCTCTACTACACTCTCTCCACACACGCGGGAGCTCCGCCGAGCTCCCGCGATGCGAGCGCCCTCACACGCCAGAGCGCGCTCCTCCTCTCCACTCACTCTCCGCTACTCCGCCCGCACCAGCTGCTCCGGTTGCTAGGGGCGAGGATAAGCGCGCGCGCCCGCAGCTGTTGCTATGGGAGAGGGAGTGAGAGCGGAGAGATGCGGACACCGACGGACGCCTGACATGGCTCCACTAAGAAATGCTATCGCATTTAGAAAAAAGGAAGAAGATTGAGTGGACGAAACCACTTGCATGTCGTTCATTGATTTCTGGGGTTGAAAGCACAAAAACCACGATATGATTGCGAGAGACGCCGCAGTAGAGGGCTCCGAAAATTTCGACTACCTGGGGTTCTTTAACGCGAACTGACATCGCAAAGTACACGGGCCTCAACATTTCGCCTCCATCGAATATAAGCCGCCGCGGCCGGGATTCGATCCCGTGACCTTCCGATCAGCAGCCGAGTGCCATCGCGACTAGACCACCGTGGCGGGGCACTTGCGTGTGGTTGGAGCAGCACGAAGAAGGCTCCAGTATTTCTTGTGTTCTTAGTAGCAACTTTCGTGTGCGACGACAAATCGAATACTATCAAGCGTATTTGACCGACTATAGCATACACAACGTAAATTTCTAATGTTCGCTAATATTCCCACAAGCTTGATAGAGAACATTCTACAGGCAGCATTATGATTAGTTTTTCCTTACTGCTAAAAGTGTGGTGCGACACCCACAACCAAAATAGCGCCGAAATACCGCAGGTGTGTTTTGACAACGCTGAACAATGAGCTACCACGCAAATACAGGTGGCCGATGAACAGTTGTTTGTTCGTAGTCACGTTCGTATTCCAAATACGAGAAGTCGCATAGGCTCGCCATTTCGCAATGCAGTACAATGGCGCTGTTCGTCCGAATTATAAATTCAGAGCGACCCGGTCATGCAGTGCAGAAAGCAGACGTGCGCGATATTTACAAAAATACACTATGCGGACAAAGAAAAGCAGTGGCAACTTTTAGGAACTAGCCCAAAAACAATTGCTTCTTTTAGGAATCACTTGTGACTTCAGGTTTCCACGTGTATCGCTGTTCCGCTGGTATAAAGGCGTCGAGGCGCGATGGGCGACATTCAAAACACAGTCGGCTAAAAATGAAGGCTTCTTGCTTGACGATTGTGCTCGTCTTCGCAACACTGGTCGCATTTCTCCCAAGAAAAGAAAACAGCGGGCTCGACGCCACTATTTCCTTTGGACTTCCTGGGTCCGGTGCCGCTCGCCCTCCTCCTCCAAGAGCAGGTCAACGTCGTGCAGCAGGTTCTGGTGGGGCCTCGGGCCGTGGACATGCGAATGCAGGGCCGATCCACGGCCGTTAGAAGCACCTCGCTGCTCTTCATGCATGGTGGGCGGTTTCCTTGTGCCTTTTTCTTCTTCTGTATTCTTAGAGCATGTTCGTAAAGCTCCCCTTGTGGCCTCTGTGAACGTGCAATAGACACTGAATAAATGCGCACACGACGCACCTATAAATGCATGACACATTTGCGATTTACTGAGAGCAGTAACTAAGAAAATTGCACTGATGCATCACTTCCTGATACGCGCAAGCATAGGTGTGCCACCTCCATCTTGTGTATTGCGTGTGTAATCTTCTGCAAATGCTCGGGCTCTCTAAGTGCGGCGGTTTCTTCCAGGCTTTTTTTTTTATTCGGAGTGTGCCATGTGCGTATTCCATTTTTTATACAAGCGTAAAAGTGCCATCAGCAAAGGTTACAACAACTGATGCGGTTTGATGTGTGAAGCCAAGGTACAATTACTATAGGCGCACTTCGCAATGTGTGACCCGGAAGTAGTTTTGACCGCCCCGAGTTTTTTAACGTGCGTGTAAGCCTAAGTGCACGGGTTTATTCTGTTTTGTTTTGGTCTTTTTTCTTTCCATTTCATTGATCATTGAAATCCTGCCGCTGTGGACGGGAATTAACCCTACGAATTCGGTCCTCGCAAGCAAACGCACCTCCCGCTAAGTTATAACAGTGGGTCAATAAGAAAGATGGTGAACTGGTGAACGTCTGTACAAAAATTTATTATTTCAGGTGCGACGTGGTTTATTGGCGTCTAGACGTCGAGGAACGACAAAGGCGAGCTCCGACAAACGGCGAGCGTCAAGCAGGCACAATCCGGGCAAGCGCTCGCTCGAGGCACGAGACTGTCGCTAACGCTGAGGCTTGCTTGATTGCCTTCCTCATCTTCTTCTTCATTACAATTACCCCCGGCGACGAGCGTAGCCATCCTGGCTACTTAAGGCGCAGAAAGTATGGCGGGGTCATAATAGGGCTTGAGGCGGCTGACGTGGACGATTTCTCGTCCACGACGACGTAGGTCTTGGGATAGAGTCAAGGGCTCCACTTCGTAGTTGACGGGAGATGTCTGAGTGAGAATGCGGTAGGGACCATGGTAGCGTGCGAGAAATTTCGACGAAAGTCCAGGCGTGTTCGGGGGGACCCAAAGCCAAACGAGGGCTCCCGTCGGGAAAGTGGAAAGCGAGCGGTCACAGTCGAGTCGAAGCTTCTGGCGGCCTTGAGCGTCTGTTGTCATCGAGCGAGCCAACTGTCGACAATCTTCGGCGTGCTTAGCAAGATCTGAAATCGGTGTGTATTCAGTGGTGTCAGGTGTGTAGGGCAGCACAGTGTCCAGCGTACACGATGGCTCGCGTCCGTACAAAAGAAAGAACGGTGAGAATCCGGTGGTCGCTTGCGTAGCAGTATTGTACGCGTACGTGACGAATGGGAGGACGGTGTCCCAGTTGGTTTGGTCGGACGCAGTGTACATTGTCAGCATATCACCCAGAGTCCGATTAAACCGTTCTGTCAGACCATTCGTCTGCGGATGATATGCGCTCGTCGTGCGGTGAATGATGTTGCACTGATCAAGCAATGCTTGAATAGCATCGGAGAGAAAGACGCGTCCCCTGTCGCTCAGAAGTTCCCTAGGAGCACCGTGGCGCAGGACAAAGTTGCGTAGGATGAAAAATGCAACTTCTCTGGCAGTAGCTGTGGGCAACGCTGCGGTCTCAGCGTAACGTGTGAGGTGGTCCACGCCAACAATTATCCATCTGTTCCCAGACGTAGTCGTGGGAAGCGGGCCGTATAAGTCGATGCCAACGCGGTCGAAAGGACGGCCAGGGCAAGGGAGTGGCTGGAGTGTGCCAGTCGGGTGTGTAGGTGGAGTTTTGCGCCGTTGACACGCAATGCAAGCGCGGATATACTTGCACACAAAGGCGTACATGCCGCGCCAGTAGTAGCGTTGACGAAGGCGGGTGTAGGTCTTGAGAACGCCGGCATGAGCGCTTTGTGGGTCGTTGTGGAAAGCGGCGCAGATATCCTTGCGCATATGGCGTGGTATCACAAGCAGCCACTTGCGGCCATCAGGGGCCGAATTCACAAAACTTCTCTTTCGTAAGTGCTTTTTGCCATTGGTCGGGAAGCGTCTCTAATGATATGTCCAGCAGCGGCATTGGCTGAAATTTTCTCTTAAGAGCTTTTTTGTCGTAAGTTGTTTTCGTGAATACGGGCCCAGGTGCGTAATTTCGTCGGTAAAGAATGTCACCTCGAATGACGAAATGGCAGGCATGGCGACGGATAGTTCTTGAGGCGGGACGAATGGATGGGTTTGCCAGAAAGTCAAGGAGCTGGCAAACCCACACATCCTTGCGTTGCTCCGACGACATGTTCACGAAGTCTATTGGCGAGAGGGAAGAACCCGACGGGGAAGCCGTGTCGGACGCTAGTGGTGAGCGGGACAGTGCGTCAGCGTCGGAGTGTTTACGGCCTGACCGGTATACAACACGAATGTCGTACTCTTGCAGACGGAGCGCCCAGCGACCGAGGCGACCTGACGGATCTTTGAGGGACGAAAGCCAACAGACAGCATGGTGGTCTGTGACAACGTCAAAGGGGCGACCATACAGATACGGGCGAAACTTAGCCAACGCCCAAATTATGGCGAGGCACTCTTTCTCGGTAACGGAGTAATTGCACTCGGCTTTCTTGAGGGTTCGACTCGCTTATGCCACAACGTACTCGTCGTAGCCTGGCTTCCGCTGAGCCAATACAGCACCAAGGCCGACGCCGCTGGCATCAGTGTGGACTTCCGTAGGCGCCTTGGGGTCAAAGTGTCGGAGTATCGGGGGCGACGTTAGTATGCGCCTTAGCGTCGTAAATGATTCGTCACACTCGGGTGACCACGCAAGCAGGCCGTTAGAGGCTGCTAGAAGATTCGTAAGGGGCGCGATGATGGTAGCAAAGTCGCGAACAAATCGACGAAAATAAGAACACAACCCGATGAAACTTCGAAGCGTCTTCATGGAGGTGGGCTTGGGATACTCGGAAACGGCACGAAGTTTTGCGGGGTCCGGGAGGACGCCGTCTTTGCAGACGACGTGGCCTAGTATCGTTAGTTGGCGCGCACCAAAATGGCACTTCTTCATGTTAAGTTGAAGTCCGGCGGATGTGAGGCATTTCAGAATAGCCCGTAGACGAACGAGGTGAGTCGGGAAATCTCTAGAAAAGACTACGATATCGTCAAGGTAACAGAGGCAGGTATTCCATTTGTAGCCGCGAAGGATGTTATCCATCATTCGTTCGAATGTAGCTGGCGCGTTACACAATCCGAACGGCATCACGTTAAATTCGTACAGGCCATCGGGAGTAATAAAGGCAGTCTTCGGGCGATCAGGTTCAGCCATGGGGACTTGCCAGTAACCCGACCGCAAATCCAAGGATGAGAAATATTCTGCTCCCTGTAAGCAGTCGAGAGCGTCGTCAATGCCCGGCAACGGGTAGACATCCCTCCGAGTTATCTTATTGAGGCGCCGATAGTCCACACAGAATCTGATGGATCCATCCTTTTTGCGCACGAGTACAACAGGCGATGACCAGGGGCTCTGAGACGGCTGAATGACACCGCGTGTAAGCATGTCATCAACTTAATCGGTGATGATACGCCGTTCTTCTGCCGATACTCGATAAGGGCGCTGGCGTAAGGGAGCATGAGAGCCGGTGTCGATGTGGTGCACAACACTCGTTGTACGACCTAAAGATGGCTGGGCGCAATCGAAGGACGAGCGGAACTCTCGCAGAAGGGAGATGAGTTCGTCGCGATGCGTGGGCGGTAGATCGGCGGCGACAGAGGGGCAAAAACCGTCAGGAGCTGGAGATTTTGAAACGGGTGACGTCATAGCATTCAGATGAAGGCAGAGTTGGTCCTCAGTGAAATCCAGGGAATGCAGGAACTCGACATCGTGTACATGGCCCAAGCACTCGCCACGGAGTAGGGTAATAGGCGTCGAGGATGTGTTGGAAATCATCATCGTCGCAGTACCAGACTCCATGGTAAGTACTGCAAACGGCAGGCGTAGACCACGACGACGGAGAAAGACATCGGAGGGGGCAAACAAAACCATTCCGTCTGGGGCGGCCGGGCAGGAGACAGGGACGAGGGTCCATGTTTTCGGCGGTAGATCTGTGTCTTCAGCTACGACAAGTTTGCGAGGGTCAGGAACAGGGTCAGCCGAAATGGAGTCTGGGAGCGGAGTAAGAGCCACTTCCGCCCGAGAACAGTCTATGACGGCACGATGACGAGAGAGAAAGTCCCATCCGAGAATAATGTCGTGGGAACATGACGGCAGCACATAAAACTCTATCACGTAAACTTCATCTTGGATAACGACACGCGCGGTGCACATGGCAGAGGGAGAAATGCACTGCGAGCTTGCAGTGCGGAGCACTAGTCCTGGAACCGACATGGTCAATTTCTTTATCCTACGGCAGAGATTTTGACAAATTACCGAAACGGCGGCCCCTGTGTCAATAAGCGCTATTGCGGCAGTTCCTTCAATGTTCACATCGATGACGTTGTTCGGCGAAAGAGATGGAGGCCTTTGGTAGTTCGCGTCGCGTGCAGCTCTTGCCTCCGGAACTGCAGCAATCAGTTTCCCTCTTCCGTAGTTGGACGGCGACGCATCGGTGATAGCGAGCGTCGTCGAGGGGACGGGGAGCGACGCATTGAATAGGGTGGACGATCATCCGTAGTGTACCTTGGTGGCGTACGGAACGGCGGAGGAACAGGCTCGGCAAAAGTGTCGTACGGGCTAGGAGGATACCGGCGACAGTAGCGGGCGACGTGCCCAGCGACACCACAGGCGTAGCAGGTCGGCTTGTTGTCGGACGTCCGCCACGAGTCCTGGCGTCGGAAGAACGGAGCCGGTGGCCTCGCGTAAGTGGGCGTCGCAGCACGCACGGTCGGCGGGGCGGTGTGGGTGGAAACCACGGGTCGGAAATACGGCGCAGGCTGTTGAGGTGGGCGAGCAGCCACAGAAGCGTAGGTTAGAGGGGCAGTGACAGGTGGTGGCTGCGGCACGGGCGGGAGGCTCTCGGCAACATGGGCTCGAATGACCTGTTGAATGTCCGGAGCCAAAGACGATGCAGGCGCGTGCGTGAGAGGTAGTAGGGAGAGCTGACGTGCTACCTCTTCACGGATAAAATCCTGGATTGTGGATAGCAGCGGTTGTTGATCGGCGGGGTGGGGGGCCGGCTGTAAACTTGCCAAACTAGAGTGCGCACCAGGATTTGCGAGGGCTTGTCGAGCGATTGCGCGCTGCTTACGCAACTCGTCAAAGCTTTGACACAATGAGATCAGGGCGTCCACGGTGGCGGGATTTTTTGCGAGAAGCATCTGAAAGGCGTCGTCCTCGATGCCTTTCAGAATGTGCTTGATCTTCTCGTCCTCAGTCATCTCGGAGCTCACACGGCTGCACAGGTTGAGCACATCTTCAATGTAGCTCGTGAAGTTCTCTCCGGGTTGCTGAGCACGTTGACGCAAGGTCTGCTCTGCGCGAAGCTTGCGCGCCGTAGGCCGGCCAAAGACGTCCGTAATGGAAGTCTTAAACACAGCCCAAGTTGGAATAGTAGTCGCATGGTTGTTGTACCACAGTTGAGCGACATCGGCGAGGTAAAACGCGACGTGACTCAACTTCATTGGATTGTCCCATTTGTTATGCTCACTTACGCGTTCATAGACCGTTAGCCAGTCTTCAACATCCGAGTCACCTGAGCCGTTGAAGATTGGCGGGTCCCGTTGGCGGTGGACGGCGCCGCAGGTGACATGGATTGCCGAAGGTCCAGGCTGAATAGGGTTGGCGTCAGCCATGATGACGCTGGGGACAGGAAGAGGTGGAAGCGTCCGGGAGCGAAGTTCCAGATTGGTAGTGGGAACCCACGCACCTCCACCAAATGCGACGTGGTTTATTGGCGTCTAGACGTCGAGGAACGACAAAGGCGAGCTCCGACAAACGGCGAGCGTCAAGCAGGCACAATCCGGGCAAGCGTTCGCTCGAGGCACGAGACTGTCGCTAACGCTGAGGCTTGCTTGATTGCCTTCCTCATCTTCTTCTTCATTACACAGGCAATTATGTAGGCAGCGCACTATCTCCACAGTTCAGTTCAGTTTATTATTCCTTGAAAGTACAAAGTTCATTGTAATAGTATACAGACGAGGGTCCCAAAGCCTAGCGATTGCAGTGGGACCCTCGATTAACAATAACATAAAGAATTATTATAAGGGCAAGTAACATTACAAACGCAAGAGGAATTGAACAGTGAAAGTACAGAAAGTAACAACGAGTTAACAAAAAGAATCATCAAAGAGAGTCAAACGCAAAATTACAGAGTAATCAATTGCATAGGCACGTCATAGAACAAAAACCCAAACTTACAAAAATTTTTCAAATTGCATACACAGATTTACATCAGAATTAGTTTTTATACATGATAAAGTTTTTAAGTTCTTGTTTGAATGTATGCAAAGATGATGATGATTTTATTGTATATGGCAAGTTATTCCATAGTTTAATGACCGTAAAGGAAGATGTCATTTTGCCGTAGTTGGTGTTATATTTAGGTAGAAGGAAGTTGTGATTGTGGGCGAACCTAGTGCTATTGGTGTTAGTGAGTAATCTAGAATCGATTAAATTAAATGCAAGCTGATTGTTAAGTTGTTTAAATAGCATTATGATTAAGTGAAAGTTAAACAAGCCAGACACGGTAAGAATACACTTAGCTCGAAGGAGTGGGGTAGCATTAGAAATGAATGAACTGTTGGTAATAATGAGAATGGCCTGATTCTGAATGTGCTGTACAGACGAAAGATGAGTGTTATATGTATTTCCCCATGATGTAATGCCATATATGATGTGACTATGTATGAAAGCAAAGTATAAAGACAATAAGGCATCAAGAGAAAAAAATGGTCGAAATTTGATGAGTGATCTTATGCCAAATGCTGTTTTTTGCTAACATAGAGAATATGATTAGTAAACTTCAAGTAAGGGTCTAATTTTCTGCCCAGAAAACACACACAGTCAGATGCAGGAATGAGATGATGGTCAATGGACACTTGGGGAGTGAAAGTTAGCATTTTTTGAGAAGTTTTAAAAACCATGAACGGAGTTTTAAGTGGGTTTAGAATTAAGTTGTTTAAACAACACCATTTAACAACATTGGTCAGTTCCTTGTTCAGCATACTGATCAGAGTAGTTAATGATTTATGCGAGATCGAAATAGTCGTATCATCAGCGTAAAGAATAACTTTAGAATCATCAAGGTAGTCAGGCAAATCATTGGTATAGATACAAAACAGTAGGGGCCCAAGAATAGAACCCTGTGGTACCCCTTGGTTAATTATTTTAACATTGGAGTTAACACTCCCTATGCATACTGATTGTTCCCGATCAAGCAGGTAATTTTTGATGAAGGTTAAGGATGGACCAGTGATACCCAAGAATTATAATTTGCTAAATATATTGTGACTAATGGTATCAAAGGCTTTCGTGAAATCAAGAAATACAGACCCTGTGAAATTACCGTTGTCGATGGAGGATTTTAAGAAATCGCTTAAAGATAACAATGCTAGACTCGTAGAGCTACCAGCACGGAAACCGAATTGAGAAGGCTTTAACAATTTAAATTTGTAGAGGTACTTGTTCAAACGTTTCAAAAACAATTTTTCAATAAGTTTGCTGATGGAAGACAAAATAGAAATAGGGCGATAGTTACGGACATCTGTGCTATCACCTTTTTTGTGTACTGGGATTAACTTAGCTTTCTTTAATAAGCTCGGTATTATACCACGTTTAAAAATGACATTAATTATATTACTTAATACCTCTGAAACATCTGGAGCAGCAAGCTTTAAATGAAACGCCGATATATTGTCTAGTCCAGCGCTACAGTTTCTTAGACTAAGGATTGTAGAATAGACTTCGTTAGTGGTGACAGGAAAAAGAAAGAACGAATGGGTACAGCGGGTAAGAGTGTACGAAGATACTACGGGCCTATCATTGTATATTTCATAGAAGTAATCACTAAAGGACTCAGCTATATCAGATGACTCAGTACAAATTTGCTGTTTATACTTAATTTTATCAATTGTATTACTAGCCTGAGGCCTATTTAAAAAGTCATTGAAAAGTTTCCATTTTTTTCTTTGGGTCATTTTTTTCCCTTACAGAGTTCTTTTTCATAATAGAGTCGTTTTGATTGTTTCAGAAGTTTATTCAGCATGTTGCTATATTTTTTATACCTAAGTCTCAGATTCACATTAAATGGCTGCTTTTTAGCTTTTTAGTTTCCTATAAAGATTGTCTTTCTTCCGCATACTTGTTAACAAGCCTTGAGTTAGCCAGGGGTTACGGTGAAACCGAAATATTTTCTTGCATTTAACAGTTTTAGTATTTGCATACACAGCTTTAAGAAATAGGGAGCAGAAAATGTCTAGTGCCGTTTCAGGATCTTCCAAGCTGCCAATGGAAATCCAGTCAGTGCCCTGAATGGCCTTGATAAAGTTTTCCTGATTGAAGCTTGAAGCGAAATGACACGTATTATGGCGAGGTACATTTACGGCGAAGGTTACAAACACAGGAAGATGATCCTTGATAAGCACATCAATGTCTCCTGCACTAGGCGTTGGCGTTACATTACTTAATACGTGGCCAATGAGAGTATTAGTTCCAGTGGGAGAAAATCGGTTAGGCGATGATATTAAGGACTCAAGCCCGAAGCCAAGAAAACAATCACTATATGCTATGGTGCTGTTATTATCTGTGTTCATTAGGTTAATGTTGATGTCACCAACCAGAACAACTTGTTTATTTTCAGCAGCGATTACGTCGAGTACAGCAGCTAAATTGTGTAAGAAATGCGGAATAGATGAAGATGGGGAACGGTAAATGCATGCAATAATCACTTTATCCAGATTACCAGAAGAGGGAAACTCAACCTCGACCCATACAGATTCACAGTTCAAAATATTTAAGGATAGGTCATACCTGCGTTTGTACTTAATCTCGGACGATATAAATATAGCCGATCCGCCGTAGCGACCCGAATCGCGGTGACAATATTCAGAGTTAAACGATCGAAAGCCATACAGATTGCCATCAGAATATCCTAACCATGTTTCAGTAATACATAAAAAGGAAAAGGAATGACAGAGTGAATCAGTAAATGCAATGATGTCGTAGTTTTTTGACAAACTACGCGCATTAATGTGCAGCAATGAACAAGTAGAATTAGCAAGCAGGGATTTAGTTTCCTCGAAAGAAAGCAACGACATGATGATACACGACGAAAGCTATGGGGTGGAAAAAACGAACCGAAGTTGTCAACGTCAAGCAAATATACTGAGATCAGACTCCGCGTTAATCCAAAAGACCCTGCTGTCATCAGACTTGCGGGCCTTGATATGAGAATTCTCTGTCCAGAGGAACCGCCATTTCTTCTCCTTTTTTAGAGCAAGCGCTTTACTAAATAGCTTTTTGTTGGCAACGGTAAGATGGTCATTGACAAAAACTGCACTGTCATTACCTCCAGATAGCCCTATTTGGGAAGTACGCAGTTGAGCTTTACGCGCTTTGCGAAGGAATTCATTCTTCTTTTCGCGTGAACAAAAACGCACGATAATGCTCTTGTCAGCTGTTTTGCTGGCAACACGATGAACTACATCGATATCTGTCGATGAAAGAGGGCATTCAATCACCTGTCCAATGGTCTTCAAATGTTATTATTGCAATGTAATGTTATTATTGTTATCCTCGTTTCTGTTGATCTCCCTTGGTGTATTTATTTGACAAAATGTCCCTACAGCTTGTCCATCGAGTCACATGATCACCTGCTTCGCGCTATCGTTCATAGATGACAGCACCGCTGCTGAGAGCGAGGTTACTTTAAGAGTAATTTTGCTTGCTAAACAGTTTTGCTTTGAGCGGACATCACTTACACAAAAATTACAAAACGGTGTAGTGAAAATATACGGCCCGTTTGTACCACATGAGTTCACTGTGGCGGTAGTGTGATGCAAATGAGAAGTTATTTTTGCGTGTCTATTAGCAGAGACGTTGAATTATACAAGCTCCAAGAACCGGAACCAGATTGATTGCCTAGGTTACAATGCCTCATGCATACGCCCGAGCTTTTATGACTGCTCTTGCCAGTCTGTGTTTGGCTGGTATGTAGTACGTGCCTTACGTTCCTATTTCTAAATAAAGGCAGTAAAGAAGAAAAAAAAACGGTGGTAGGATCGGTAGAGTCTACAGCTCCTATCGTCGCATCCGAGGTACTTGTGGATACGAATACTAAGGGGGGGGGGGGGGGGGGGGGGGTCCTTTTTCGGGTCTACTGTTCGATGACTTTTCTTACCATAGCTTGCTTCACCGTGACGACGACGACAGAAGAGGCCGACGTCCCCACTGCATAAGTTGCTTAGCACTTAAAGGCACTTAAAGGCACATAGACGAAGACGCTCAATCGGCCGCTGCGAACCTGCGTTTGATCGTTTTATGCTACGCTACATTTGGGTTATGGAGAGAGCTGACAGTGAGGTCCTATCAGAATCTGTTTCGCATAGTTTGCTCAGTGATTGCCAATATTTCACGCAATAACCAGGTTAGCAGCACTCCGTAGAGGTGACCGTGCGCAATGGGCGTTCACTGCGGGTATTATGTAATAATTACGTCTGTAAGCCGTGATGCAAATATGAAGGGGAAAATTAGCATCCACCCATTGGAATTCGCCCTCGCGTCGAGGCCCGCTTACTGTGCGTTGCCAGCGCACGTTAAAGAACCCTCAGGTGGTCGAAATTTCCGGAGACCACGTCCACTACGGTTATGCTCTGCTTTCGATCTCTTTCAGTCCCTTTCCCCTACCCTCGGAGACGCTGAGCCGCGCTCCCGAGAGAGGCTGCATAAATTAGCGAACTTTCCTTAACCGAACCACAATCATCGTCGTCATCATCATAATCATCATCATTGGACTGTGCATTTCTAGCCTCCTGCATATTATCAGAGCAAGCGCCACGGGCCGCCGTTGGTACCCGGTTCGAATCCCGAGTCAGAACGAATTTTTCGCCACGTAAGAGACCTTAATTTCTGCAAAATATGTACGGATCTCCTCGTGCTTCAAAGCTTGTGGATGCTAACTTTCCCTTGTGCAATTGTTGCTCTACTTTGAGGAATTGCCCAGAACTCACTTTGTCAATCCATGATGCGTTTGCTACTTGGCCGTGAATAATATTTCGAGAGTATGAAAAGAAGAGCAACTTTTCTTCCGGGAACAAAACGAATCGTCCAGGCAGATCCTGCGTCGCGTTTTAAGCCATTTGCGACAGGCAAAACCATTTGAGGCGCTTTTCTACGTACCACGCATGCGAGACGCCGTCGAGAGAGGGCGACTTCGTTACTCTTCGCGTCCAATACATATAGTACTGCGGCACTGCATCATTTCGTAGAGCGCGCACCGCGGCCACGAACGTGAAGCGGCGTAGCGTATTCCCCGTGATGGCTTAGCCGTGTTGTTGACACATGCGGTTGTTTTCGTTTGTTTAAAGGGAACGCCGTTGTCACCTTCCTGTGACACGCGCGCTTGCTTTCAATGTTTGCGGGGAGCGCCGTTATCGCTCTCTGTTACGCGCAACACAGGCCGCGCTTTTACGACCACGTGACAATACGATTTAGCGGTTAGGGTGCTGTTTTGCTCAGCACGAGGTCGCCGGATCAGGTCCCATACACCGGGGCCGCAGTATGAGAGTGGCTAAGTGCAAAGCACAACCCCGCAGCTTGATTTAAGTGCTTGTTAAAGAACCCCAGCTAGTCAAGGCTACTGCGGAGCCCTTCCTGCACTGCGGGACTAGCTTATCCCGACAATCTTGTCGTTACTTTTGACACGCCAAGCCCTTCGAATTATTAGTCACTAAAGGAGAGCTACGAAATTATCTGAAAGGCACACTGATCTAAGGCGACGAGTGTTGTTAAAAATATATACTATGTCTCGCTTGCACACGCTGACTGTTTTAATGCGCAACTATTCTTTTGCAGGTTTCAGGGGATATTTCTGCGCTCGAAGATGTATACTGGAGAGCTGCCGAGTGTTGCGCCTGACTATACGCACGGAAAACGCGACGGCTGTCGAATACAGTAACCTGAGGCGCTCCGACATGCATTAAGGATTTGATGGGTTTCGTATGTCTGGTTAGTGGTAAATAAAAGTTGAAATAACTCATAATTAGCGGAGAGCATGCGTTACGTCATTACATCTATCTTTTTATTTCACGGTTTTAATATTTCAAACAAGAATGCTAACGATAATCCACAAAGCTTATTGCCATTTGCCGCACATGCCAAGGATCGTGATGGTAAATGCTCTGTTTTTGTATGCTTCAATCGGTCACCGAACCTACAAAAACATGGTCCACCAAGCGCGATCCGACACGTACGGCGAAGATCCAGGAGAATGAGAGGAGCGCTCCCGGCGCAGCCCCGCGCAGCCTGCACAGCAGCCAATAGGAGAGCAGCGGCACCTCCAACGCCATCTAGTGTCCATTCACCCAACCGCCATATTGCACACATCTCTATGGGACAGCGCCATCTAGGAAACTAGACGAGAAATGGCGATGACGACACAGAATGCGTACAGCGCCATCTAGTGTATCGTCACCCAACTGCAATTTGCATGCATCTCTATGGGACAGCGCCATCTATTGTATGCTAAGGGAGACGCTACTGGCTACGCAGGATGCATCGACAACCGAGAACTGCCCAGGTGATGCCATAAGGAGCTTCGCCCCTAAATGTGCTTGATCCCTCTGTCATTGGAATCAGTATAACACGAAAGCGAATACTGTCTATACGCACAGAAGCAGTAATCTGGCGAATCGAGGGTTGAGAGATGCGTTGGGTACTCTGGACATATGAACTCCTTGCATGTACACATCAGGGGCACCTCGACACTGTAAAGGGACCCCGACAGTCGCACGCAAGCAAAAGGTCGCTGACTACTCACATTTTTCCGGAGACACTGTTTTGAACGCGCCAGCGCTCTGCGCGAAGCTTCTATGAACCGGGAGCGTCCGCGAACGGCGAAACCTTGCAAGGAAATCGAACTGTTTGTCAGCGGATCGTTTGTAAACGGACACTTCGCGGTGCGAAAGGCGGATCATTTACTCGTCGGCGGACGTCCTTACGTTGCTTGAGCAGTGCGCCGTCGCAACGCAACTGGCTATCATATACGTCTCAGACAAAAAAAAATTAACACCATCTTCCCAAAGGGAACCCTGATGGGATGCGAAGCAGCAGCGTTGCGCACGGGTGGCGTCACGGGTTGAACGGCGCTAACGCGGGTGCTTCGCATCCCATCAGGGTTCCCTTTGGGAAGATGGTGTTAATTTTATTTCGAGCGGTGTAGCGAGCGGCGGTCGCGGTAGCGGAGCGAGCGGCGGTAGCGGCAGGTGTTGCGGGCGAACGGACGAGGTGGCAGTTGAGGGCGCTGCGGCGAGCGCGCGGCAGGCGAGGGAGAGTGACGTCAGCGCGCACTGCGAGGGGAGCGTGACGTCAACGCGCAGCTGCGGCGTGACCTACTTGGCACCGCTCCAACACCTGCGGCGAGTGGAGCGCGTTGCGGCGCATTTGTACGGAGGCACGGAGGGACAGCGTTACACAGGCTAGTCAAAGAGCTGCTTCGCATCTAATAGACGTATAAGACAAACTATGTAGCGGCCGTGGCTGAGGCAACGCTCGGGCAGACACCGAAGCCTGGGCTGCGATAGTCGTCGAGGTACTGAAGCACTAACTGCCGGCGGTCCATCGTTGATAGGCGGCGGCACCACCGCTGAAAACCAAGAGTGCAGCGATAGGGAGCCGATGTTAATTTAAAAACAATTTTGCTTCGTAAGTAACTTTGCTTTAACCGGACGTCAGTTAGATCCAAATTTTTAAAGTGATGTAGTAAAGATATAAAGCCCGTTTTTTCATCCGTACTGCAAATCTATCAGCGGTGTTTTTTTTTTCAATTGAAACGCCTAGCTCGTACCGTCACACCCTGACTGGTTGTGGGTTCGAATCCCAGCGAGTGGTACTTTTTCATCTAAAATCCCTGTTTATTTTTCATACATCTGCTTCCGTTACGGAAGTACGTCACAGATTTCGTGGTCGACGCCGGCATAAAACAGTTACGTGTTAAAGAAATCCACGCATCTCCCCGAAGTGAATCATGGGCGAAGCACCGGGGATAGTTCGGTGTTACCATAAATCACCCGTGCACTGCCCACTCTCGCATGTAAATGAGTGACAACGTGTGTGTATATTTACACACGCGTTGCCATTCATGCTCCTGGTCATTATGAGGTGCCTGCGCTCCCGTCGCCGATCCTGCCGAGTTCCACATTATTATTAGTTAACGCGCACCGACACCACAATCCAGGTCAAGATCCAGTGCCTATATACGAGAGGGGGGACGGTGAACAGTTGTGCAGCGTGAGCAGTCGGTTTCAAAATGAAAGCGTTTTGTGCCGGGGTCCACTACGACCCCATACGTCACTACCGTAACGGATATCATGCAGTAAAGTACACATGTAAAAACAATAAAGAAAAAACACTCAGAAAAGCTCCTGTTGATGCGCTGCGAATCGAATTCACAGCCCCCGCGCCAAGACGAACGGTACCCGGTGCACTACCGTTGCGCTAACACCGCACTTTTTTTTCTTTCTTACGTGGAAATGACAATTATAGTTAAAATGCAGGAAGAGAACGTCTCCACACTCAAAACTCAGGCAAACACACACATGCGTTTAAC
Organism: Hyalomma asiaticum; assembly: GCA_013339685.2. Lineage (NCBI taxonomy): Eukaryota > Metazoa > Arthropoda > Arachnida > Ixodida > Ixodidae > Hyalomma > Hyalomma asiaticum. Next base: position 63,975,526 of record CM023490.1, on the reverse strand, counting down.
AAGTGCACCCAGGTAGGCGGAGATTCTTGAGTCGCACACACACTTCTTACGTAGGCTAGAGTTTCACGGTAGATTGATCTTGTGGAACGTGGCTGTTCGGCATGGCGATCTGTCTCGGTCTCCATAGGCTGTATGAGGCAAGCGCTAGGAGCATGTCCTAGGGAGGACGGGCAATCGTTTTAAACGGCAGAAACCACAGTGATGTCCGTGTCCTTTTTAAGTGTTCGCTGGAGAATGTCTCAAAAACGTGTTGCATCCATACAATCAATAAAACGGTGATGAATTGTTTCTGCACTTCGACAGAGTCGGGAGTTCGTGGACCATGGCACGAAGCAGCCCCTTGCGTTCAACCAGGTTTTGACAGGAACTGTTTACAAATGAGTTTAAGGGAAAATGTTTTTACACAAAGAGGTACACACATTTTTGAAACCTTTCTAAGTACATCTTGATAAGGCCGATTTAAATGAGGTCTCCGATACAAAGGATCTGGGAAAATCGAGTCCACCAGTGCAGCAGAAACTACTTTTCGGCTCGCGGTGAAAATATACTCTAGGCTAAATCTAGCTTTTAGTATAAGGAATGAGTCTTCCTTGAGGAAGCTCCAAGGCTCGAGCCTGTGAAATACCTGCGTCATCTGATGAAACTACTATATTAGGAAGATGCTGAACTAAACGGACCTGTAGCACTTCACGCAAAAACGGATGGTCGCTTTCTCGAAAGAAAAACGGGCAAGAAATAGTTTGCCTAACAAAGAACAAGGGAAGTGCCCAACTCCGAAAAATCAGCATTGGAGGAGCTCCATTGGCAGTCTCTTTCCTGGAGCTTGTTCAGGCGTTGTTGCCTGATATGGTAAGGCGGTGGGCTTGGCTTCAGTCGCTTCTTGCATTCTTTGCAGCAGTTTCGTGCCCTTCTCCACAGATCCTGCAGATGGGTTTGCATTCGTGGTCTTGGGTTTGCCCGGCTTTGCCGCATTTAGAGCAGAAATCGGGGACTGGTCTAGGGCAGATATCTTGGCGGTGTCCTGTGTATCTTGGCGGTGTCCACAGGTTCGGCAGTACTGCACCGACTTGCGATATGGCTTGCAGCGGAAGTCTACGCTCTTGAAGACGATGTAATATGGAACGTGCGGTCCTTGAAAGAATACGACTGCCGCGGTTGACTGACCTAGGATTCGGGCGTGAAGAACGGTGTACCTTGCCGGTGCACGAATTCCTGCCATGAGTTTGCGGTGCTCGTTCCGGGTATGAGGCCATTTATGATGCCTCTGGAGACGTCATCCGGAGTTCGTATGTTGCCGTTTACGTTGTAGAAAGTTCCTCCAAGCTGTATTTTGTTTATTTGTTTATTTATTTCGTAATACCCTCCGGGCCAAAGGCATTATGGAGGGGGGTAAGACATGATTTCCTTTACTCATACAATGTTAGCTAAAACACAAAGGTTGTATACAAAGAGAACAGGTAAGTTGGTGTGCTTCGTTATACAATTGTTGCTAGTGCAGAGCGAAACAAGTGATGATCAGTGATGATGGCCACAGATCCAGGAAGGCGGTTCCAGTCCACAGATGTTCTGGGGATAAATGAGTCACTGCATGTTTTGGTTAGACATGACATAACACCAACTTTATTGGGATGATCAATTCTAGTTGATAGTTGATACGTAAGAAGGGGGAAAAATAAGTGTGCGACGGAGAGTTAGGATATAATGATAAATTTTGTGAAATAGACAGAGGCGGAAAAGCATACGACGAGAGGCAAGAGACGACAGTTCGAGTGAGTTTTTCATGGCAGTAATACTAGCATGACGGCTGTAGTTGTGAAGAATGAAACGAGCAGAATTGTTTTGGATTAATTCAAGAGCGTTTATTAAATTAGCTGAACTCGGATCCCATACCGCAGCGGCATATTCCAGCTTGCTACGAATTAGTGTTTTGTACATTAGTAGTTTAAGTGAGACAGGCGCGGAGGAGAAGTTGCGGCGAATGTACCCGAGCATGCGATTAGCATTATTAATAATGGCGCGGATGTGGAGTGACCAATTTAAACAAGTGGTGATTTGTACGCCTAGATAACGGTAAGAGGTGACTGGTTCGAGTGGAATGTTGTTAAGTAAGTAAGTGGCAGGAGAAGATGATATTCGAGGAACACGCAAAACCTTGCATTTGGTAATGTTTAATTCCATTTGCCAAGTCGTGCACCAATTAAAGATGGAGTCAATGTCATTCTGAAGGGTAGTGACGTCATTTAGGCTGTTAATTTCGCGGAAAACAACACAGTCATCCGCAAACAGTTTTATGTTAGATGAAACACAAAGAGGTAAGTCATTAACGTAAATTAGAAACAAGAGGGGACCTAAGACGGAACCCTGCGGTACTCCAGAGCGAACGGCACGAGATGAAGAATTACACCCATTGGCGGTTACAAATTGCGCGCGATTAAATAGGAAAAGTTCTATCCATGTAATAATGTTATTATCAAGGTTAAGTTGTTTCAGCTTTAAAAGCAGTAATGTATGACTTACTTTATCGAAAGCCTTCGAGAAGTCGAGAAAAATACAATCAGTTAGTGATCGACGATCTAAACTGACGTGAAGATGAATGAAGGACGCCAGTTGTGTTTCACAAGATAGATTTTTGAGGAATCCATGTTGCGCGTCTGAGAAGAAGGAATGCGTTTCTAGAAATGAGGCAATGTTAGTGTAAATAATGTGCTCTAATATTTTGCAAGGAATACTGGTTAATGATATGGGGCGGTAGTTTAGGGGTGAATTTTTACTACCTGACGTGTGTATTGGGACCACCTTCCCGACCTGCCAGTCATGCGGGAGAGCGCCGTCATCGATGGATTGCTGGAAAATCTTTGCAAGAAACAATGAAGAAATGACACTGGTACTTTTTAAAAACTTAGGAGTAATTGAATCGGAGCCCGGGCTTGATGATGCCTTTAGTGAATCAATCAGCTTAGAAATATCAACCATGCGGTTGATGCTGATCAGCTTCTTTGCGTCTTCCTTGTCGGCGGTGCTCGCGATAATTAGGTTTTCTATTCTTTGCACTTGCACGCGTACCTTGTCGATGAAATGCTGTTGCGGTAGCCCACTCGCTCTGCCAATGGCGTGCATGAATGCGATGGTGTTCCACTTGGCAAGTTCGAGACCTGCTTGCGGGCGGTAGACGATCTTAAGGTCGTCAAGTGGCAGGGGAGGCAGCTTAGGCCACCGGCGTTGCTGCGACAGCGACGGTGGGGACGCCTGCGCATTGGATGCGTTGCTCACCGGTGCCTTTACATTAGCAGCGTCTTTCTTGCCCTTCTTGTTCCTCGTGATCCATGAACTTTCGTCTTCAACCGTTCTACCGCTGTCAGCATCATAGGTCCAGATCTTCTCAGCGTCGCTTTTTTCAGGTGGACCGGTTTGCATTTTATTCGCTTGTACTTCTCCTTGGCTGGTTAGCGTTCCGCTTGCTGCGCCTGCTTCTTGGCTCATCCTAAGGGCTCTTCGCCACGGCGAGCGCGAGGGCTCGCGCTGTGGGGACAGGCGCGCCTAGGCGTCGTGCGCACGTGCTGCGCGGCGTTTCTGCCGGTGGAGCTGGCTTGGCGTTAGGTGTAGCGTGGTGCAATCGTTCGTCGGAAATAACGTCTAATATCGTGAGAAAGGGAGCAGTCACTTGAAAGAGCCTAGCGGCGGTTGATTCCTCATGTCTTGCCGGTTGCACCGGGGCAAAGCTTGGGTTTGTCACTGGCGTTGTTCCGGTATGAGACGCACAAAAAGCGGGAGCCCATGTGAAACACGTCCGCACTTCACGGCCCCCTAGCGGCGTTTTTTTTCCTCCAGCGCGAGCAGTCGGTATTTTTCAATCAAGAAACTCGCTAGAAGACGCTGCCTGCATCTTGTCTCTCGCGGGTGAGGGCGCGTTCTCCTTCTTTGCGAGCTGGTAGCCCGTTCATCGAAGAAAGAGCGTTTCCATAGTCAACGCGCGCCTTTCGCTCTCTCTCGCTCTCTCACAAGACAGCAGATGGAAGAGTGAGAGAGCTCGCGCGCCTCCCACACGCGCCCTCCTAGTAGCGCGTTCCTAGTAGGTAACGCGCTACTACGACGGATGGACAGACCCAAACCTTAAGGAGCTTCGCCCCTAAAATTTGAGCTATAACAAAGGAACAGGGAGGAATGTACAACAGACGCACACTGTCTTTGTCTTCTTCTTCTGTTCGCATATGCAACACGTGCGCGCAACAGTTTTGCCAGTGTAGCAGTGGCCAGACGGTATTAGCAAGTGAATAAAACTCGCCGCGGAGGTGTTGTTGTTATGGTACTCGGCTGCCACCCAATAAAGCGGGTTCAATCCCGGCCGCGGTGGTCGCATTTTCGATGGAGGCGGAAATGCCAGAGGCCCGTGTACTGTGCGTTGTCAGTGCACGTTAAAGAACCCCAGGTGGTCGAAATTTGCGGAGCCTTCCACTACGGCCTTTCAGTCCTTTCTACCTCCTTCAGCCCCTTTGCGCTACCCCGACGGACGCTTAGCGGTGCTCCAACATGGGCTGCAGAAATGAGCGTCTTTTCTTTAACCGAATCACAAACATCATCAGTAGAAGAAAGGGAGCGTGCGAACGCCGCATATTAGCTCTTGGGGACCAGAAATAGTGCTGCTAGTTTCCTGGTAACCAAGGGCGTACGACTGTCAGCGTAAACAGCTTCGCCATTAAAAGGACTGTCTATTGTCCTTCATCGCTCTTCCGGTTGTTTCAGTTGTAGCGAAGAAGGGTGGCGCGCCTTATGGACGCACTATCATCACCGTCTCACCGACGAAGAGGTGCTAGCGCTCTCGGTGTCTGAGGCTCGCCTGAGACGGTCGCTTTGCTGCTTCTGTAATAAACCGCCTTACATATTTCCTTTTTGCTCATTAGAAAGCGTATCTTTTGAACTGTCCTAGCATGCAGTGGTTTCTCCGGAAAATGAGTAGAAAGTATTAAAACAGAATTTTTCATCTAGGAAGTTGTTCCTTTTCTACGTGTGAAGACGCCGACAACAATGTTTATTGTGCGCGATGCGTGGTCGTCTCCCTGAGCAACTCTTTCGGGCAAGGGGTCCTCTTCCCGACGGGAACCGGTTCCAAGGACGACATTCTAGAGTTGACAAAGGCAGATAGGCGAAGGAAAGTCGGCGCACCGGCGTGCGCCTCGGACATGCTGAAAAAAAGGCAGCGCCGCACGCGTTACAAGCGCAGGACTACGCGCCAGTACACTCTGGACACGGTAACCTTTATTTTACTTTATAGGTACACAAAAATGTAAAAATTTGCTCCTTTACTAAAGGGTAAAGCACTTCAACCATTACTAAAGACGCATATTTTCACATTTTTGTGTGCCTATGACATAAACTAAAGGTTACAGTGCTGAGACTGTACAGGCAAACGAATTGGAAGGCAGCGCCACCTGCGCGATCCCTAAAGCAGCGAAACGAAAAACGAATTGCTCTTGCACGCTATGAACAGGTGTCTTATATGGTGAAGTACACTTGTAAGGCATGCATAATATTTTTTCAGCACAATATGCACACCTGGTGGGGTTTGTTCTGTTACACTTGGAAATTGATAAACACGCTGTTGGGTGACGCTAGCGGCGTATTTTTTTTCACCGCTTTCAGAGCAATAGTAAAAATGTAATTCCTTTTGTGTGTGTGTGTGTGGGGCAACAACGTGCTCGTTCCCGTAAATGTGACGCACAATCTTCCCATTTTTACCACAATCTACAAATGCTTTCCGAACGGTAGAGAGCCCCTTTAAAAAAGAACTAGAAGGCGGCGCCAAGTGACCGCACATTGGTTATTGCATAGAAGAAATGCACGCGCTCTCTTTGGGGCCAGAACTACTCATGATGAGTGTTGCTGCTAAGTTGGTCATGTTCTAGTTCCTCGGGACGTCGTGGGTCCTGGCAATATGCAGAAGCTAAGTATCTATTCCATCCATAAAAAGCTAGCTAAGTTTGTTGAGATGGCCCCAGGTGTTCGTCGTAGCAAGTACGCGGAAGATCCGTGGCTACAAACCTGGAGAAACACGATAACATACGCGGGAATCTGCGTGTCCCTGTTATATAAGCGCGCAATAGACCTCGCTTCCTATTCACTTGACATCTGTATGTCGTCATTAAACTAAACGAACAGCTAGCGCCAGCAATGTAACGCGTCCTGAGTCAGTACATTCCGAACAAGGACATTTCCAGTTCTACTGTTGACTGGTCTGGTCGCGAGCTCTCGAACAAGAATCCCAACATAACATGGGGTCATAGAGATCTGACCTCCCCGAAAATGTGGCCAGTGCATTCCTGCAACCACCAGCACATATCGAGCCAAGCGACAACCCGGTGCAAGTGTGGGAGGATCGGAAAGAAGCACACATCTATGAGCAACCCTGTGAGCACGCCACCAAGCCTACCGCCACGCGAAGAGCCCTACTTCTCCATGTTCTCGGGCCCCACGGCCCACGCGTCGCCAAGCCGTTCCCCGCTCCACCTCCAAACAGCGATGGCAAGGAGCCCGCGGATTAAGTTGCATACCTCCTCGGACAGTTTGGCGCCTTCTGCAAACCATGGAAAACGCAATACAGGCGTCTGCTGTGTTCAACACGTTCAAACAACGAGAAAACCAAACATCCGACGAGTTGGATCGTAACAGAGCTCTGGAGGCAAGCGGAAAAACGCGACTTTGGGAAGAAAAAGACCGACTCATTGGCGATTGCATTTGTCGTATGAATAAGAAGCGGGGCACTGAGAGAGCGCCTTTTTCGTCAACGGGGCCTCGTACTTGACAAAACCACAACAACGTGCAAGGCAACGGAAATTTCCAAGAAGTGTACAAGAGAGCTTCAAGAGCCGAATTTGGAAGTGCAAGCTCTACAAAAGGCCAAGAAAGGGAACTCATGAAAACCAGCAAGAACGAGGAACCGGCAACAGAAACCACAACCGAAGCCGCAACAAAAGTGCTCGTGCTGTGTAACAACGCACAGACCACACGAATGCGCTGCCTACGGTTCTAGCTGCTATAACTGTGGAGAATTCGGGCATTTCCCCAGCCTGTGTAGACAAGGCCAACGAGGCAGCAACATCTACCGCCGGGGAATAGGTCTGTTTGAAGATCCGCAGCAACAGGACCAGCAAGAAGTTACAGTCAGAAATGGTCCATGAGAAAACTGTGCTTGAAAGTTGCAGTTCTTGCAAGAAATGCAGACCAATGTGGACCAGCAAGGAGATTTTTTTTTGGAGAGCCTTGACCTCCACAACGTAAACAGCAAGTCGGAGTGGACAGGAATGGTCGGTGTAAATGGCTACGACATTATCTTTAAGCTAGACACCGGCCCCGACGCAGACATAATGCCCAAAAGTCAACTCAACACGTGGGCTTCGCAACCTGTACACAATCCAACAGCAGCACGAGTAACAGCCTACGCGGGATGGGAACTTCCCATCGAAGCTGAATCCGAAAGGCACTGTTCAGCTGGTGAAAACCAGTTTAACCTACAGTTACTCGTTGTCAGCTAACCGCTGAAGCCGAGTTTAGGCGCCAACGCGTGCAAAGCCTTGAACATCGTTACGAGAAGGCAGCCGCAGCGATCGACTGTAGCTGCCTGCACAGCAACACGACGGCTTGGAGGACTCCTCAACGGCTTTCCTGGTGTATTTGAAGGCATAGCAAAAATTACCGGGTGTTTATTCTATACAGTTGAAGGAATGAGTAACTCCCACGGTGTCAGCTCGACGCCGCGCACCCATCGCGTTAGAGCAAAAGTCAAAGCACAGCTGAAACGAATGCAAAAAAAAAAGTGGAATCATCGCCGAAACCACTGAGCCTTCCGAGTGGGTCCACCCAATTTTTATCATCACTAAGACAGACGGCAGCGTCCGACTGTGCTTAGGTCATCGGAACTTAAACAAAGTCATCAAAAGGCAAAATTGTCAGATGCCTGTGGCGGAGGAACTCTTTGCAAGCTTGAGTGGTGCGATGATATTCTCCGCCCTTGACGCAAAGAGTGCTTTTTACTAACTTGCCTTTGATAAAGCAAGCTCGTGTTTGTGACCATTCACGATACCCTGGGGAAGATATGACTTCTTCGCGTTCTATTTGGTCTGTTCCAGCAAGCCATTGAAAGGGTATTCGGAACGGCAACTTACCGTCAAGTCTCACTTCGACGACGTTTTAGTCGCGTCACAGAGCACGCGAAAGACCTCGGAAATGTACTCACGGTAGCACGAGCTAACAAGAACTAGCTCAACAAAGCCAAGCTCCAGCTGGGGTTGACGGCAATTACGTACTTGGGTCACCAACTTTCACCTTAATCGCTCCACACCCAGATAAAGTTAAGGCCATCAATGTGATCCAAATGCCATCAAACAAGCAGTGCAAGGGTTTTCGGGAATGGCAACTTTTATAACTAAATTTATTCCCAACTTCTCGGAAACTGCTGCTGATTTCTGGAGTTTAAAGTCCCAAAACCACGCTATGATTGTGAGAGACGCCGCAGTGGAGGGCTCCGGAAATTTAGACCACCTGGGGTTCTTTAACGTGCACTGACATCGTACAGCACACGGACCTCAACATTTCGCCACTATCGAAATGCTGCCGCCGTGGTCGGGATTCGATCCCGCGACGTTCGGATCAGCAGCTGAGTGCTGCAGCCACTCGACCATCGTGGAGGGGATCGGAAAATACAGCATCGCTACATGAACTACTGAAGGGAGATGTTCAATGGCACTGCACGCAGCGATGCACCGACACTGTGGAGCTCATTAAATCGAAGCTAATGAATGCATCCGTGCTTCGCTACTTTGATCCCTCAAAGCCCATCATAATCTCTAAGGATGCCAGCTCCTATTGAATGGGTTCAGTGCTGCTGCAAGAAGGTATACCTGTGGCTTACACTCAGCAGTTCTAATAACCACCCTGCAGCGGTACGCACAAGTAGAAAAAGGGCTTCTGGCCGTCGTGTTCGCATGCGAAAGATTTCAGAAACTACTACACCTTCGCGCGACACATCACAGTGAAATCGGATCACAAGCCACTGATCGGCATTCAGAATAAGGACTTCAACAAACTATCACAAAGAATCCAACGACTTTTCCTTCGACTACAGCGGTACGACATCGCTATCACCTACGTACCAGGAAAGTAAATGACAGCAGCAGATACCTTGTCACGAGCACCAGACCCGTCTTGCCAGATTCAAACAGTGGATCATAATTCGGGACTTCGCATATCAACTTTGATCCAATCAACTCCCACAAGACTTCGTCAAATTGCAGAGGCGACCGCGCCGGATCCAACAATACGAAAATTGGCAAGATACATACAGTATGGATGGCCTCAGAGACTTTCAGATGTCGACAACATTGTCAAGCGAATCTACCACATGAGAAGCGAACTCTACATAACGGCAGGCTTCGTATGCTACGGTCAGCGATTACTCATACCAACAGCTTGTCAAGCAACTGTGCTTCAGACGTTGCACCAAGCTCACCGCGGAATCACTGCTTGCAAGTGTGCTGGCGACTTTGAGTAATGGCATTGAATCCTCGGTATACAGCCGCGACATATATGCGGCTGTTGAACAGATCTCTGCCTGAACGCCCTTGGATGCAGCTTGCCATGGATTTATTTCATCTTAAAGGAAAGACATACGTTCGAATAGTTGACCGCTTGCCACGTACATAGAGGTACGGCAGATGACGAGTACCGCAGCCTATTCGCTAATACATGTACTCAAGGATACATTTGCAAGGTTCGGCATACCAAATGTCGTAATATTTGACCAAGGGCCACCGTTCGACAGCGCAGAGCTCAGAATATTTTTTTTACTGGGACATCAAATATGTTCATTAATCACCACTGTATCCACGCAGAAGAGATGGTCAAGGAGAACGTACCATACAAACAGTCAAATCAGTGATGACAAAGGCAGCAGAGGAAGGCGAGGACCTCACAGTAGTACTGCTCAAATATCGCTCAAGTCCAACAATGGGATGAAAATGTCCAGCAGAGCTTCTGGGCAGGAAGCCTTGCACATTCCTGCCAATCTTTCCAAGTGTACTGGAACCGAGCTTCCCAAAGGCGCCTCACCATACGCTTCTCCAGCAAAGGCAAACGAAGCAGCACAAACGCAGTGATTGCCACACAAGAAATCACCTGGCACTAATTTCTGGTCAGCCAGTGTGGATTCACCTCAATCAAAAACGGCAAAGGGCCACCGTGTTGAATATCGGTCCAGCACCTCGAAGGTACACCGTGAAGACAGACACCTCGGAGGCATCCTCGCCAGAAATCGCATCCATCTTCGGCGAGCAACCGCACAGAAGAATTATATAGAGGCTTCGCCAGAGGACTACGGCACAGCTAAATCTATCCCCCTAGTCTCAGTAACAGCACAGCCAGTTTAGGAACGGTCTCGTCCACATCAAACTACGCTCTCCGTAAGAAAGATCAAGCCTCCTGCACGATACGCCAGCTTAATAAGTGACGTCGCTTAAAAAGTAACTTTACGTGAAAGGTAATGTCGCTTGCAACGTTGTCAACTTGCGATATTAGTTGAATCGGCTTTAACAAAGAAGCATAATTCTGCAGTGTTCTCACAAAACGATCCGCTAACAAACAGTTCAGGGCCCGTATTCACAAAAACGACTTGCGACAAAAATGTTCGTAAGAGAAAATTTCAGCCAATCCTGATGCTGTACATATCATTAGCGAAGCCCGCTGGCCAATGGCAAAAAGCACGTGCGAAAGAGAAGTTTTGTGAATTCGGCCCCAGTTTCGCTTGCAAGGTTTCGTCGTACGAAAAACGCGCTCTCTCTGTGGTTTCACCGTTTTCGGACGCTCCTGGTATATGGCAGGTTTGCGCAGGGCACTGGCGAGTTCAGTGTAGCGCCTCCTGAAAAATGTGAGTCGTTCGGGAGCTTTCGCTTTTATGCAACTGTCGAGTATCTCTGCGCAATGTAGAGGTGCAGCTGATGTGCACATGGAAGGGGTTCACATGTGCGCAGCATGCAACCCACATCGCGGCCCTTGATTCGTTTCATTTCGGGGACGGCTGGAAGAGCTCTCCCCTAGTAGGGTGCATTATTGCCATAAATCACTTACATTTGTTCTAAACGCATTGCTGCTTATGTGAGAAGAGAGGTTTCACTTTCTGCTTATACCGATTCCAATGACAGAGGGGTCAATCACATTTTTTTCCTCGACCGTGAAGAATTACCTCGCCTCCCTTCTTTTGCTCCTCACAGGCGTACTCTCGAAGCTTGCATGACCTTTTGGATAGTGAGTGAGTGAGCAACACTTTATTCCTCGAAGGGGTGAGGGGTAATGGCGGATAAGCCACATAGGCTGCAAGGCTGTGCCTTTTGATGACGTCTTCTGGATACTCTCGAGTTATGCAGACCGAATGAGCACAATGGCTTCGCTAATCTATTCTATGCGCGTAGTCTGGCAAGAAATAAAAGTGCGCTCAACCTACATGCATTGACGTATCTATCGCATTCTAATTACGACATATACATGCTCGATAGTGCTATCAGTATGACACCGCCCTAGTGAGGTGACCGGAAAGAGCAGTTTCGAGTGACAAATAGGGGTTTTATTTGGTTGTGTTTCGAAATGGTGCATCTTCACACAGCGACAGATAATTGCCTACCTTGTTTGAATAGTTAGGTATTGTTGTGACATTTATGTTACACGGCTCGCGCTCTTTTGGTCCCAGGTTGGAGTGTGACGCCTGTCACGTAGGCAGCATTCCGATGCCGTCTAATTTAGAAAAAAGAGCACACTTCTGTAATTTCGGTGGATGTTACAGAACCCCAGGCGCCCAATGTCACTGCGCAGTGATATGCAGCAGCGCGCCTCTCACAAAACACGTCCTTCAGTGCTTCTGACTCAAAAGAAAAAAGGAACTCCACTTTATTTTACATAAAGTCTTGGTTAATCACCACTACTGAAAGAAACTCAGTACAATTGCGTGCCACATATACATATATCCTGGAACATATATATAGATAACCTTTCTTCATCTGCGGTTGATAAATTATATTTCTTAAGGCAGAAACTCAAAACTTCACCTGCCAGCGTAAAATTACTTGCCTACAGCACATTACTTAGACCGAAACTTGAATATGCACGCGTCGTTAGGGGCCCGTTTACTATACAGAATTTCGGAAGTCTCGAAGCGGTACAGAAGAGAGGAACAACGTTCGTTCCCTCCAAGTTTCCTCTGTATGACTCGATCTGAAATAACGCAGGCTAATCACATCCAATGTCTAAAACAAAGACGGAGGTCTCAGCGAATCCAGTTTCGTTCTTTGTTTAGGAATCACGAATCAAAATCATGATATGATTATAACAGACGCCATAGTGGAGGGCTCCGGAAAATTTGATCACTAAGGGTTCTTCATCATTCACTGCATCAGTAGCTGAACAGCCATAGTCAACGTGCCGAGAAAAGGTCACGAAAGAAGCACCGCAGTGACAGAACCTAAGATATGCCCGTCGGCAAACGCTTACTTGCCATGTCTAAATGTGCTGATAATAAAAACCATAATTCCTGTTTTCCGTTGCAATAAGTGAACGCGTGAGAACAAGAACGAAAATTTTTGGCGCATTAATTAAGCAAATAAAAGAGTTCATGCATATCTGCTTGCTTCGCTGCAAACGATGTCGAGAGGCAGTAGTCTTCTGCAGCCCCGAATGCGTAACTCCCTCTCTTCTCCCCCCTCCAACTCACTCCCCTGGTGATGGATGCAATAAAGTCATGGTGTAGCGCCAATAGACACAAAAGCGAAAAACGTAGACAGGAGGCCCGCAACACAGGCGCGTGTGTGTCTGTGTGTTTTTGTGTCTCTCCGCGCTACACCACGGCCTTAAGGAAGCACCAACCAACTCAAGAACAAGTCCATCTGTGATGGATGCAATGAAGGCTTAGCTGAAGTTCCCTGCGTTCGCCCTGATGCCGCGGTATCTGTTGGGGCTTATTATTACTGATCGCGTAAAGCCGGCTACAGAGCCGCGCCTTTTGTCGGCTTGTTTTTAACGCGTATGTCTCTTTGGCCCCATTGCTAACGCGTTGATTTTTCATTTAATAAGGTAATACCAGTCCAATGTGTATTATCAAATACGTGAAAGCTGCCGACCACATTTATGCAGATATAGTCTGCCTCAAATAGGCCGTTTTGCTGTATGATGTTGACGTGTATGACCACGTGCCACCGGTGCTAGCAGCTCGTTTGGTTTTAAAGACGATAGTCTTTCTTGGGATACGTGAACGCAGAAATTTTGGTCTGTCTGTTTGTCTGTCTCTCACATGATTCAGCCACCCGGCCAAAGTTTAAGCACTTGCCTAACGCCCAGCCATCTTGAACTGGTAGCTGCGCTCATACTTGTGAACATTGTCGATCGAAAAGCAAATATTACGCCTATCTCAGGCGCAACATCATTACGTAAGTGTTAGGTGGTGTGTACCTTTAATAAAAAATACATAAATACGTAATTCTAAAGACCCTAGTGCTCTGCTGTTTTGCTTGGCCCGCCACGGTGTTCTACTGGCTATGGTACGCGGCTGTTGATCCGTGGGTCGCGGGATGGAATGCCGGCCGCGGCGGCTGCATTCTTATGGAGGCGAAATGTTGAGGCCCGTGTACTGTGCGATGTCAGTGCACGTTAAAGAACCCCAGGTGGTCGAAATTTCCCGAGTCCTCCACTACGGCGTCTCTCATAATCAGAGCTGCTTTTGAGACGTAATACCCCAGAAATAAATAGTGCTGCTTTGCTTTCTCCTTTCTCCCCACTTGGATATTATGTAGGCAAAATAGCACGCAAGACTAAGAAGCTCTGTCAGGCGACGTGGCCTTTAGCTCGCTCTTATTTAATGTAGCATGAAAAATAAATTAACTTCAACTTCAACCTTAAAGAAACTTCTCTTTGTAGACGTGGGCGGTCTGGGTAAACTCTTATGCACTTCTTTTTAGAACATCTTGGTATTTCATGGACCTCCTCACGCAGAATCGCTACACAACCAGAAAATAAGGTTCTGGGTGGTTTTGTGCGAACGGCCGCTCAAACATACCATTATGTCGTTCACGTGTCGTCACCGGGATTTGTCCATGTAGCGAACTCGTCTAGACAATGTCCATTGTCACTGGCACGTGTATCAAGCTGGAGGAGCCCTTTCCGCTCCAAACTGAACAAGAACGTGCATTAACTGTTTAGGCTCAATCTTTTTGTTCGTCGTCTGGAAGCGTTGTCGCCCCACTGTGACGTGATAAGACATTAAAACTCTGGGTATTTAAGCATCGGCAAAGGGGCTGGTTTCAGCCCACTCAAGCCAGAGGAGCGACCATGAAGTCCTTCGCTGTCATCGCTCTGGTGCTTGTGGTCCAGAGCAGCATCGCCAAACAGGGTGAGTGTTTGCCTAGTACTTCGCATTTACGGAATAGGCTTGGCACGTTCTGTTTTGTTAATTAGCTCAGTAGCATTTGTTTAGGAATTTTGTGTTCTATAGTTTAGGGCGTTAAAAATTATAACCTTACCTGTTCGGTTCACAAAATGCCACACACACGCTTCCCAAGACCTAGCACCACATTCAATTTCTCCGCGTGCAAGCACCTGGCAAGCACGCCACCTTATGTTAAGTCTTCCTTCCTGCAACAATCTTTACAGCTAGCGACTGCTAGCATTCTTTAGAACTGTAACCTGGAACGCTGTGCCTCTAGAAATAGAAGCAACACGTAAGTTTAACGTTGCTTGTAAGCGCTATTCTTTTTCTAATGCATCGTAACACTTCTTCCTTCGTGGACAAGCTTGTACTACTTAAAACTTGCCTCATTAAAGCCTTTCACTACGCAACAAATTATGCGCGTTGCTAACCGCTATATATGTTGGGCCAGCTACTAGCCACGTAGGCTACTGGCCCAAGAATATTGTACGCATGTCACGCAGTTACATATCAATAAGATATTTAATTTGACTCGATACAAGAGCTGGACACTTAGAGCAATGGGATGTTTAGGTAGCTTTGGAAAATTCATGCCGTGGGCGGCACAGATATACCTAAGGCGGTGCAATGAAGACATTAATGTGCACATAGCATGAGATGACCTCACCCTCGGTCACTCGCACTTACTGGGTCAATTGCAGACAATTGACCATGTCTATCTTCGTACGGGAGTGGACGCGAAATGACCTGAAAACGACGGTAATTAATTCGGTCTGGAAAACGAAGGGAGAATTGCCTCGAATGTGACCGTTAGTAGGTCGGGGGCTGACGTAACAAAAACTTCCCATCGGGTTATCCGGCTAAACGTGACGGTATAAGCCGTCAATACTGTTAATAAGACCGCAAAGCTGGCTGACGTTTAACAGCTCTCGCACAGGCCGTAGACTGTGTTTCATTTCCCTCTCATCGTAATTGTTCCCCAGCACACCACCAGGCGGTGGGGTTACAGCTTGACGTACCCGCAAGAGCGATTTGCCTTAGAATGTTCCGCGAAACTTCGCGAGAGGTATTGCTCTGATTACCAGTATTGCACCACCATGAGAGAACAATTGCAACAAATTCACAGGTCCCTTATCGCATGATGAGATGACTTGACGGGGATAGCCATTCGACATTCTAAAGATAAGGATACCATATGACGTGGGTTGCTTTATATCAATGTTCATTTGACATCGCGTAGATATAATTTGACGGTGCCTGCAAAAGGTAACAATAATCGTGTGCGCCTCGTACCTACATATTCAATGCGGCCATGCCCAACAAATGTTGTTATCCCGGATCGTGACGTACATGACAAGTATGCAGTATTGTGTCATGGCCTAACAACTATGTTAACCATATATTTGTTGACTGACATGCTAATTTTGGCATATATCAAGTTATCTGCTCGACGTTATTACGTTTTTTGGCGTCATTCACGTTGATGACTTCTCGAGTTAGTGAGACATTTAAGGCTTTCACCTTGATAACAAGATTAGCAACAATTTATTTCGGTTTGTGTGACAAAATCGACGAATGCCTGAAGCACGTCACAGCTGGTTGATCCGCATTTCTTTTCGACCCACTGGGTTTCTATAAGGTGCACCTAAGCTGTAGGCGTGTAGCAGTTGCTGCGTTTTCTCCCCCATGCGATTCACCGTATTTAATGTGTCCCTGGATTTATATGCAATCTGTCCCTGCAGGGATCGCATGGTTAAGAGCATTATGGTCCTGGCTTCTTCAAAGAGCGAGTTATTTGACATAAGGAAAAATTATCAGCGTGAATGGTCGCAGCACAAAAGAGTAGTCGCGAACAAACATTCCCAGGAGGAACTCCCATAAGAAAATGAGAGATTTTAGACAAAATTTTAAAAGTCGATTTCAGTGAATTCACTTCTGCAGTCTTTCACGTTGTTGAGGAAAACACTTCCAAGACGCCAAAATTGTGCAAAGCAGAATATGCTACAAAGGTAGAGTAATAAGCAATCTAGAAAGAAATCTTAAGAAGCAAATAATGAAAGTTGTAGTGTATGTTCAAATACATTGAGATATCAAGGCTTCCGCATATGTAACATTACAGAAATAAGCACTGCATTCCGGAGAGACTCGGCTAAAATCGCCAGTGGCTGCTTTCCATATCTCGTGAGGACTCGAGCTGATAATAGATGAAAATCAAGCAATTGTGCTGGTTTATGCATTATCGACACGTTTTTCAGTAACCTGGCGCTGCCAGGGCTCAATATTACCGTGAGGATTATCTTATTAACGTCGATTCGCGCTGGATGGCCCGTCAATGTGAAAACACTCGTCTCCCATGGCGCAGCTGACAAGCCTGACGAACATTCCAGCCAATTTAGCACCCTACCAGAACAACCGTGGCTTCCTCGGCCATGGCCGCAACCATGGCCGTTTCCTCGGCCGTGGCCACAACCATGGCCACACCCAGAGCCTCGACCTTGGCCTCAGCCTTGGCCTATGCCTAAGCCAATTGATTACACTCTGAAAGGTAAGTAGTTGCAATATTACATGCCCGCGCTAAATACTAAATAGAAAGAATCGTTCGACCAAGCTGACCGTAAACACGTCGTGGCCGAAGTTACGTCATCTAAAAATCGACCTTCGCCACTATATCAAACTGTTGGATTTGCTCGTGCGACATTTTTTTTATTTCCAATGTCTGTTATTACAGTGTATTCTTTGCGTGTAATATTTACTATTATGTAGCATCATTATCTTTTCTGTAATGTGTTTACATAATCCTGTGCTTACTTTCCTGCAATTATTTCTGTTCAACTGTATTTCCGCCCCTCCCCTCTATAATGTACTAATGTACCCTGAGGGTATCACAAATAAATAAATGAATAAATATTATAGGTCTCGAAACTCCAATCGCGTTCTGTAGCTTTTCTCTAATAATACACTTTTGCGGAAATGCGCTTCAGACACTCAGTATTATTTGCTCTTCCTTCTTTTTGTAAAACGCACGCACGTCACCCCTGTTGCCGCGAGTACTTCCTCCTCTTCTTCGCAGTGAGTTCTTACTCGACCCGTCACCAAGTACTTCACTTCAAGGCAATGAAAGGCCGTCGAAGTTCGAATATCACAGGAGCCAGCGTTGGGACGGGGGAACCTGTATCGATCAGGGCAGGAACAGCCTTCCCGTGCACTTGTTTGCGTACGCCTTGCTCACTCTTCGACAGCCTCGAAGGTGGCAAAAAAAAAAAAGAGAAAAAGTGAAGCCCATCCAACCTTCGTGAAATCTGAGTAAAAGAGCCAAACAGGGGAGTCTCCCGTGTTTTCCTGGTGTTTATTCGTGGTTTTCTAACGGATATCTGTTCTAAAGTGTAGCATTGCTGAGGGTAAGAGTGCGGGCAGTGGGCGAGTGCGCGCTCGTTTTTCCATATTCTGTAACCCGAGACAGGGGTCGGAGAACGAGGCTTTCTATGGTCCATTCTTCCTTTCTTTGTACATCGCCGTTCCTATAATCGCTATCCAGTAGCTGCGCGCTGAGGCCAAGAGAGCAGGAGAGGTTTTTTTCCGTTCTGCGCGACTGCGGGCGTCAAAGACGGGGAAGGACATGTCTGGCCCATAAACAAGTGCGCTGCTAAATGGACAGGGATCATGTGTGATTGATTAAGTGATTGATTGATTTATGGGGTTTAACGTCCCAAAACCGCGATATGCTTACGAGAGACGCCATAGTGGAGGGCTCCCGAGATTTCGACCATTTGGGTTTCTTTATCGTGCATGCACTGACATCGCGGAATGCACGGGCCTCCATCAAAATATGCAGCCGCCGCAGCCGGATAAAGCATCTCAGATAAATTCATAACAACCCGCCCAGCTTTCATTCCTTTTGCAGTCTTTGAACTGTTAGGCGAACCAGTCAACCAACCTTAAAACATTTTGTGTTATCCGACACCACGGCGAACATCACATGAAGTCTTTACATGGGGCTCGCTCTCCTTCCTCTGCAGATCTGCCAGAAGTGGAGATATCTACCGAGGGGGAACCAAAGATAAGGCAGCGCCGAGCTGCCCTTCCCTGGCCTATCAGACCTTGGCCACAGCCCTGGCCTTTGCCATTGCCCCAGCCATGGCCGCAACCTGACCCTATGCCATGGCCTCAGCCTCGGCCTAAATCAGAGCCTTACACACTACGAGGTTAGTAGAAGGGAGTGTCATTGGTGTCACAGTGCTGAGACTGAGTACGCGAATGCCGTAAGTCAGTTTAGGTAAATCTGAGTGTTCGTGTGTTTATTCGCCTGTCTAGTTCTGTGGACACTGACAACTTTACAACAAGAAAAGTTGCTGGACCGAATAAGCAGCAATCCCTCTTTAAGCATATTTGACAATAAAGTGTCGTGTCAGGTGTGCGGAATGAATAAACAATGCGGATCGGGGAGTCTGCACGTGCGGGCATCACTCCCTGAGCGTCAAAACCGACTCGCCTCTTTTAAAGAGAAGCGTACATCCTGTTACTGTGACACTGACGGGCTCAATTTGTTGCTTTCCTTAGTTTAGTCGTGTTTTGCCAATGGCTTCCTCGTCCTAAAGTGCACTGGTAGAAATGCGCCACTTCATCACCATGGTTTTTGCACCTATTTGCTCAACCCCTGCATTAGATAGCATCCCTTCTTTGTTGCGGCTATGATCTCTTTATTGATTAATTTGGGCTAACTACAAGCAAAAAGTCGAATACTCTTTTGTATTAACCCCTATTCGCTGGTAGCGGAACTCGCTTCAACTAGACAGTCTTTCATCATATAATAAAGTACGCTTTTCACGTATGACATACGTTATGTCATACGTGAGTTGTGCAGAGAAGTCAGCACCACTTTCATGCAACAAATGTGCCCTGATGTTCTTTAGTGGTACACGGGATCATGCTTTCTGTGTAGCCGCACGTATTTCAGTCTTTTAGCTGTCTTTTCGTTTTGAATATATTCTCAACTGGTCACCCGTATAATGTTCCCCTTTTCGAATGTATATAGCTTAAATACATGTCAAAGAATATATATGTCACGCCACATGAAGCGTTGATGAATATTTTCGTTGAAAACAGTGATGGAATGTCGCTACAGACAGCGTTTCGTTAAGAGCACTTGTCTTGCTCAGGGCAGTAACCTCAAGCATTCGTTTCCGTATGCTTTGCACCATGTTTCTCGCCCACAGACGAAGAGGAGGAGAAGAGAGGCACGTGCTAAAGGAAGAGCGAAAAAAACAAGGAAGGGGCTTAGTTCCACGTGTTTGCTTGAACAATGTGTTGTGAAAGTCACGTGTTAGAAGAAGACCGCGGTGCCATTGTGGTTTTTGTTCGGAGTGGACGGGCATGTCCACACGCAGAAAAAGACTTTTGCGAATAAATAGAGCATATTTAGTTTGTAAAGAGGCAAAACGGCAGACCATGAGCCGAAAATACAATCTTTCGTGCCATCCTTACTTCGGACGGTACTGACTGATTTCTACAGGTGAAGGTCACAATTCTTTCTACGCAGACATGACAGAACCTGAAATCACTGCCGAGGAGCAACCGAAACAAAGGCAACGCCGAGCCGCTGTTCCCTGGCCTAGCAGGCCCTGGCCTATTAGACCTTGGCCTCAGCCGTGGCCTCAACCCTGGCCTCAGCCACTGCCACATCCATGGCCCCAGCCTCAACCACTCCCCATACCAGATCCTAACCCCTGGCCCATTCACTACCCCAGAGGCCAGGTCTGATCACCGCCAATACAGAATATCCGGTGCTTCCATAAATATGAAATAAAAGCCGACGTCAACGTCAAAGTTGGATTTCCTGTCGTAGTTTGCCGTCTCTGTTCCTTTTTTTCTGGGCAACATTTCTGGAAAGAAATAACCGAAACTAAGGATTTTCGGACAACTATGTGCCAGGAAACTAGTCCTAGCAATTTCTTGAGTTTTGCATCTCAAAACCACGATATGAATGTGAGAGACGCCCTAGCGGAAGGCTCTGAATGTTTCGACAAGCTGGGTTTCTTGAACTGACAAGGGCCTCAGCATTTCTCCACCATCGCTATGCAGGAGCCACCGGGCTCTGATCACAGAAAACTATTTCTGTGAACTGCGTGACCTCGTATGAAAACCATGTGTGTCACGGCTAATAAGCGGAACAACACTGTCGTAAAACATTTTTGTACTCAGTACGCACGCCGGGCGGTGAAGTCACTACGTCATCATCATGTAACCTTGCATTTTGCCATCGTTGTGCAGCGAAATGACGTAAAGTTATGACGCCACCACCAGGCCAGGCGGATTTTTCGGACGACTCGCAGAATTTCTCACACAGGTCTCATGCAGGGGTGCGCCAGCATCCCCACTTCAGGGTTTTGCATTACTATTTCTCGCGTTATCGTATATCACTCGAACTCGCGTAAATCCCTAGACTGTACGCCGCTGTTCACCTACCGTACGCCATATTATAATTACAGGTAGTTACGTCGAGAAGCTTCCGGTAGAAGACTGTGTCTTCTGCTAAGCACACGTGCCAGCCAGTGAAGAACAGTAACTTAACTTGCTGGGAAGTAGATTCCATGGCGCGGGGCATGACCTGGTCTATTGTACAGGTATGAAGTCTGTAGAACCCCATCTTGCGCATGCAGTCTACAGGGCATGTCCGGCGATTTTTCATTGCCCACTGATCTCAACAGCCCCGCCACGGTGGTCTAGTGGCTATGGTACTCGGCTGCTGATTCGAGGGGCGCGGGATCGGATTGAATCCCGGCTGCAGCGGCTGCATTTCGATGGAGGCAAAATGTTGAGGCCCGTGTGCTGTGCGATGTCAGTGCGCGTTAAAGAACCCCAGGTGGTCAAAATTTCCGGAGCCCTCCACTACGGCGTCTCTCATAATCAGAGCTGCTTTTGGGACGTTAAACCCCACATAACAACAACATAGCAACAACTGATCTCAACAAAATTTTCAGTATATTGTCACGAGCCTTCAGGGGCGTTGTAGGGTTGCTGGTAGCTGGGGGGGCTAGCTTCGGCCAAAAGACGTCCGTCCTACCGATAAGAAGGCCGTCCGTCGCTTCCTTGGTTTGTGCGCCTACTATCGCAGGTTCATCCACGGCTTTTCGAGGATCGCTGAACCCCTCACACGCCTTACACGTGACGACACGCCATTTGTCTGGGATAATGAGCAACAGACTGCCTTTGCTGAACTACGACAGCGAATGCAAACAGCACCCGTTCTCGCTCATTTTGACGATGATGCTGATACAGAGGTGCACACCGACGCCAGTAACATTGGTCTTGGCGCTGTGCTCGTCCAGCGCCAGGATGGTGCCGAAAGAGTCATAGCCTATGCCAGCCGCTCACTATCCCGTGCTGAGGCGAATTATTCGGCTACGGAGAAAGAGTGCCTCGCAGTCGTGTGGGCGATCACCAAGTTTCGCCCCTACCTTTATGGTCGTCCTTTCAAAGTAGTGACGGACCACCATGCGCTTTGTTGGTTGGCAAGCATGCGCGACCCCTCAGGACGACTCGCACGGTGGAGCTTGCGGCTACAAGAATTTGACGTCACCATCGTGTATAAGTCTGGCCGTAAGCACGAGGACGCTGACACATTGTCGCGCGCACCTATGCACCCGGTCAGTCGGGAAGCAGAGGACGATGACGATGATGGTTTCCTTGGCGCCATTAGCTCAGCGGATCTGATCAGACGGCAGCGAGACGACGCGGACCTCCGACCGATCATAGACCACCTAGAGGGCCGCGATGCCACCATACCACGTCATCTTTCCCGCTCCATGACGTCTTTCTGTATGCGAGACAACGTATTGTATAAGAAGAACGCCCGTTCGAACAGCCGTGCCTACCTCCTCGTAGTGCCAAGGGACATGCGAGACGACGTGCTCTTGCTTGCCACGACGAGCCCACATCTGGCCATTTAGGCTTCTCGCGAACACTCGCCAGAGTGAGTGAGATGTATTATTGGCCTGGGCTTTCGGCCAGCGTCAAAGACTACGTAAAAAGCTGTCGTGAATGCCAGCGCCGAAAGACACCTTCCCTTAAGCCGGCTGGCTTGCTTCAGCCAATTGAACCTCCTCGCACCACCCTTCGACCAAGTGGGCATGGACATTCTCGGACCATTTCCTTTGTCTGCCGATGGAAACAAATGGGTAATCGTCGCTACTGATTATTTAACGCGCTATGCCGAGACCCAGGCAATACCACGAGCTACGGCTTCTGAAGTAGCGCAATTCTTCATGCGCCACATCGTACTGAGGCACGGTGCTCCATCCACTGTGATAACGGACAGGGGGACAGCATTCACCGCGCAGCTTACAGAAGTCTTTGAACTCAGTAACACTAGACATCGCAAGACGACAGCCTACCATCCACAGACCAACGGGCTCACCGAGCGTTTAAACAAGACCGTTACAGACATGATCTCCATGTACATCGACGTTCAACATAAAACATGGGACCGGATCTTGCCTTACGTGACCTTCGCGTATAACACCGCAGCGCAAGAGACGACGCGATTTACACCATTTCGCCTTCTTTATGGTCGGGAAGTGCAGACTATGCTGGACGCTATGCTGCCATGTCAAGACGCTGACCGGCTGACGCCTGACGCAGAGGAATTTGCAGAGCGTGCTGAGGAAGCTAGGCAGCTCGCACGGCTCCACATCGGTCAGCAGCAGCAAGCAGACGCCCGGCGCTACAACATCGGTCGCCGAGCAGTATCCTACAACCCCGGAGACCAAGTATGGGTGTGGACCCCGTGCGTCGCCGCGGCCTCTGTGAGAAGCTACTAAGCCGGTACTTTGGTCCTTATACAGTCCTACGCCGCATCAGCGACGTGAACTACGAGGTGGTCCCGCATAGGACGCCGCAGACCATGGCAACATTTCTGGAAAGAAATAACCGAAACTAAGGATTTTCGGACAACTATGTGCCAGGAAACTAGTCCTAGCAATTTCTTGAGTTTTGCATCTCAAAACCACGATATGAATGTGAGAGACGCCCTAGCGGAAGGCTCTGAAAGTTTCGACCAGCTGGGGTTTTTTTAACTGACAAGGGGCTCAGCATTTCTCCACCATCGCTATGCAGGAGCCACCGGGCTCTGATGACAGAACTGTGAACTGCGTGACTGTGAACTGCGAACTGCGTGAACTGTGAACTGCGTGAACCGTGTGTGTCGTGGCTAATAAGCGGAACACTGCCGAAAAAGATTTTTGGACTCAGTAAGCACACCGAGCGGTGAAGTCACTACGTCATCATCATGTAACCTTGCGTTTTGCCATAGTTAGTTAGTGGTAGATTTTTCTGGCGCAAGGGCTACTAAGGCCAAAGAGCGCCAACCACGTGGTTTAAGGTCAGCCTGGGTTAGTAAGCAGCGTTTTGCCATCGCTGTGAAGTGAAATTACGTAAAGTTATAACGTCACCAACAGGCCAGGCGGATTTTTCGGACGTCTCGCAGAATTTCTCACACATGTCTCATGCAGGGGAGCGCCAGCATCCCCACTTCAGGGTTTTGCATTACTATTTCTCGCGTTATCGTATATCACTCGAACTCGCGTAAATCCCTAGACTGTACGCCGCTGTTCACCTACCGTACGCCATATTATAATTACAGGTAGTTACGCCGAGAAGCTTCCGGTAGAAGACTGTGTCTTCTGCTAAGCACACGTGCCAGCCAGTGAAGGACAGTAACTTAACTTGCTGAGAAGTAGATTCCATGGCGCGGGGCATGACCTGGTCTATTGTACAGGTATGAAGTCTGTAGAACCCCATCTTGCGCATGCAGTCTACAGGGCATGTCCGGCGATTTTTCATTGCCCACTGATCTCAACAGCCCCGCCACGGTGGTCTAGTGGCTATGGTACTCGGCTGCTGATCCGAGGGGCGCGGGATCGCGTTGAATCCCGGCTGCGGCGGCTGCATTTCGATGGAGGCAAAATGTTGAGGCCCGTGTGCTGTGCGATGTCAGTGCACGTTAAAGAACCCCAGGTGGTCAAAATTTCCGGAGCCCTCCACTACGGCGTCTCTCATAATCAGAGCTGCTTTTGGGACGTTAAACCCCACATAACAACAACATAGCAACAACAGATCTCAACAAAATTTTCAGTATATATTCTCCTCCATACTGCGATAATTTATGGCAAGCCAGGCGGTTGCAAGTCATTTAGCTTTGCTGAAAATGAATGTCGAACTTTTAGCGGATTCGCACGCGAACCACCCTGTCTTTTTGAATCATTACCAGCAACACTGCCTACATGAGCAGGCAGGCTCTCTAAGTACAGTGAAGTAGATAGTCTAAGGCAAAGCGGCTATACTTCAGCGCTGAAATACTTGCTGACAAGTTCAGAAGAGCACGATACATCGTTGGATGACATCGCCAATTTCATTTTTTTTTTTTGGCACCAGCTTTGCTTTCTGATGGTGGGGAGGCTGTGACGTCGTCGCATACGCTGCACGCTGCGTCTACACGTTTCGGTTTCGGTTTGAACACACCATTCATTCGGTTATGCAATATTATTGGTGAGTTTCTGAGCAAATTGAGTGACCCTGGCTTCTTCAGTGCTATCAGTACCATTGGAAAACAGCGACATCAGAAATATGTTCTAACAAGAGTGCTTGCTGGCGTAGTTGGTATTTACTCAAGGACGTGATGAAGCCGCCACTAGAAAACACACACACAAAAGGCAGAAACACAGCGATAGGACAAGCGGCACTTCCAACTATATAGATCTGGGTGTAAACCCAGGAATAAAGTCAAGATACATGCGCAGTCTCCTTCACAAGCCTACGTGATCCAGCGGTCAAACAATCTCTTCTCCGAATCGTACAAAGATATGGACGTATCGCTGACACAACTTGTTCCTTTCGTTTTTAGGTAATACTTCCATCAACTCTCGCGCAGTTTGATTCTTGCTCCTGCCTAAAATCTTGATCTCTTCAAAACGTGCTTGACACGTGCAGCTTTTGCTGTGCATTGGCAAATGCGCGAAGCCATCTTTCATTAGATTTAATTCGTGCTCCCTAGCTCGTTCATTTATACAGCGTCCCGTTAGTCCGATGTACGAGTTGCCACAGGAAAGAATTTCATAAACCACTCCTTTGCACATTTACCGTAGGTCGTGTCGTATTGCGAGTGGTTCTCGGGCACAACTCATTGATTGATTGATTTGTGGGGTTTTACGTCCCAAAACCACGATTTCCTTCTAAGAGACGCCGTAGTGGAGGGCTCCGGAAATTTCGACCACCTGGGGTTCTTTAACGTGCATTGACATCGCACAGTACACGGGCCTCAACATTTCGCCTCCATCGAAATGCAGCCGCCGCGGCCGGGATTCGATCCCGCGGCCCTCGGATCAGCAGCCGAGTACCATAGCCACTAAACCACCGTGGCGGGGCTCTCGGGCACTGCTGAGCCAGCTTAACGGGTGCAGAAAAGGCAGTCGGTACTCTATACCGGCCTGCAAACTTTTTGAGGTTATGAGAGATCCTATGGAAACAGGGAATCACTGCAGGTCTTACGGTTCCGGTGTCTTCATATCCCCCTGCGGCAGCTCTCGTAGCTTTACCTTTTAGTTTCCGTAAAAACGCTTCGGAAAAAGGTCGCATCGTTACCGCACCGTTACCTTCAGCTCAGTCTCACATAATAGGGACAGGAAAATTGTAGTTTAGAAAGAACTTGCTGTTGGACGAGTTGGCGCATCTTAGCAAACGGGAAGAAACTGCACGGAAGGACGACAACATAAATCAGATACAGACAGTAGCGCGGACTTCCAACTGAACTTTATTTCACGCAGACCACATATCCATTTACATCAAAGCTCGCGTCACTATACATGCGCGGCACAACATACTTCCTAACTATAGTGATCAATAAACTTCATATCACTGTTGTACAGGGAAATCGAGGTGCCACTCACACAGTCAAGACCCCTTTTCTTTACATGGTACGCATCGCGTATGCCCCTTTCTCTACTATCGCGGCATCGACAGAATACTTTGCCGTTACGCAAGTGTGGATGCAGTGAAATGAGCGGCAAGATGCCCACACGTGTTCTTAATTATGGACAATTCATGCTCGCCCAGGCGCGCAACACCAATGATAGCACGGTGATGTAGTGACTGTGCTGATCCGAAAGTCGCGGGGTCGAATCCGCCTGCCGCGGCGGCTGCATTTTGGCGGCGACCGAATGTTGAGGCCCGTGTACTGTGCGATGTTGTCAGCTTGCTCCTTCTTTCTTCCCATTGTGTCTCGGTACGTTTATGTTTTCAAATCAAATGACAATAAAATAGAATGCGTTCCTTACTTTCTGTCGTCGGGGTGAAAGCGTCTGTTTGCTTACTCCGCCGGATTTCTCTCTCCGCCTGAATCGATGCCTCTAAGGACACCGTTTTGCGCGACAGAATACGCATCAACAAAGATAAGATTGTAGTCGCAGTGTTGTGTGGGCGAGTAGCTTTGTTTACAGTAAACGGGATGAGAGAGCGCAGCAGGGGTGAAGATAAGCGCGTTCACTCGAAACGTGTGTATGTCGAGATAATCGTTGGGAAAAGCCAACCTGTAGATGCGTTCTCAATACTGTCGCTTTGCACAGAACAATGACATTAAGGGTGACAATCCTCCTCATCGAACTGAAATACAAGTGGTCAATACGAAGGTCGTATATTGAGTTTTCGTGGCTTTCGTGCAATCTAGGGGAACGGCTATCGTCGGTGAAATTCCGACGATAGATAACGGGAGATACATTTCATCGCAGGAGTGGTTTTACAAGGGATTTGTGTTGGCAACATCCGCCTTGCAGAGGCATCGCCATCGTCTGGCATGTTTCCAAGCAGCTAGCATATGCCGACTTTTTTTTTATACGCATACAGCAATCCGTACAGTAATGATGCAAGGGTGCAGGTAATAATAATTTCTGGGGTTTTACATCCCAAAACCGCGATACGATTGCGAGAAACGAGATAGGGTAGAGCTCTGGAAATTTCGACCACCTGGGCTACTTCAGTCTGCATTGATATCGCATGGTGTATGGGCCTCTAGAATTTCGCCTCCATCAAAGTGTAGCGGCCACAGCCGGAACCCGAAACCAAGACCTTCGGGTTACCACTCGAGTGCCATTGACACTAGATCACCGCGTCGGTTAGGGATGCAGATCGCCAGCTCTGTTCCTTATGCACGACTTCACGACAAAGCAACACGCACAGTGTAAATATCTGGAACACCGGCAGATTTACACCTTCGTTGACACTAATGAACAGATGACTAAAGACTACGGATATCAGGGAATGTCGCTGGAGCCAACGTTTCGACAAGTGCACTTGTCAGTCAGAGGACGCAACATCAGTTGTTATCTACTTCTGAAAACATTACTAAAATTTCGCAGCCCCTCCTTGTAGAGAAAAGGTGGAGAAAGCGAAGCTTAGCGTGGCACGTGCCTGAGTACTGTTTCTTCCTTGTTGCTTGCTTGCTTGCTTGGTTTCTTTCTTTCCCGCTAGGTTGCGCAAAATACAAGACTTTCATATAGTTCAGATCCTGCACACGTGAGTTCGCAGTCAATTGGCACAAAAACTTGGCATCAGAAAGCGTGTGGCTGCCCGGGATCAAATCCCAGCACCAGCAGCAGAACTTTCCGACTCCAATGCTCCCTGTATTACGTGTCAGAAGAGCATAACGCATTTTCTTCCGCCTTATCATAGAAAACGCTAGGGATTTTCTATTCCTGAGAGTTTTGGCGTTACGACCCTAACAACGCCTAGAGCGCCGACACAGGATAGGCCGTACCAGTTTAGCCTGAATTCTACCAATGTTGAGCACACTCGTTTGGGTAGCGTACGCAGCAGCGGATCATGCCGTGTTCTCGAAGTAATGACGAAGTTGTTATAGACACTTATCTAAACGTAGTGCCGTTCTTTTTAAGGCACAGTGTCATTGCCTGTCGAAGCCAATAAATGCGTCTTCTTGCTTCTCTTCATCGTTGGAAAGTGGGAATTCCATACGGCTTCGAGAAAGGCACAGTAGAATGACATCGGTACGACGGAATTGTCGTTCGCTTCGAAACGTATTACTGTGTAATGTGCGAGTCTCGATTTACGCCTGCAATGATTAGCTTCAGTGATGATGCGTGCGACACTCAGTAATCCCGGCTCTCGATGAGGCACCGTATTTTTTATTCAGAAGTAAATTGGCGTTCGTTTTCAAACTAGGGTGTTTGAAAACATGTGCCATGGCTTGAGCAAGCAGTCGCGTCATTTTTTAAGCAAGCAGTTCAGCCTACTTGTGCACGTAAAGTTCACGATACATCGATTATTTGTGACAAAGTCTATCATAGTGAGCAGCAATCGGTCATTGACCCGGTTTTTTCTAACATGCCCTTCTCAAAGAAACTTGAACAACCTCACTGTATTACGGCTTAGGCAATAAATACGATATTTTTCTCTCCGAAATCGCTGCTCAACAACACGCCACTGGCATCAATGTCCCATAGATAGCCCGCAGAAAGGGAAGTGCGTTTTCAGTTTATGATGTTTCCTTATTGTTTATAGCAACAGTTATCTCGGAGTCTATTGTTTATTGACACTGAGTTGGCTTGTTTGTATCGTCTAGCACAGCAGCTTTTATCTCCGTACTTATCGGAGAGCGCGGCATGACAGCCAGGCTACCACGAAAGGTAACGAACAAATTGTAAGTGTAAATGAACGAACGCAGTTCGAAGCTAGCCTGTGCAGGTCGGCGTTGACGGTGGTGTCACGTAAAAACAACCAGAGGAAAAGACGACTCACTCTTGCAGTCCCGCCACTACTACAGGATAAGGGAGCCACACGCGGCGCGCGTGGCGAATTAGGGTCGTTCGGTACGTAGCGGAAAGGGAAAGGGACGGAATGGGTACCCGCAGTGGGAGGCACTGCTCTCAAGCGAGGACCGGGAAAGCCAACTGGCCCTCCTAGACCAAGCTCAGCGAGCCGCAAGAGCCAGTGGAGCCATGGACTGGGGGTCCCTCCGTGAACTGTGTTTAAATTTTCTTCTTATTAAAGTTTTTTTCCTCCTCCGACGACTTCAAAGCCTCCCCGCCATAAGAAATATGGAGCTAGTAACAGAAAAATAACAGTGGCGACGTCACACGACCATGTACTGAGTTATGCTAGCTTTTCTGAACTTCAAAGCGACGATTTGGGCGCTGAAGTATTGCCGTTTTGCTTTTGAAAACCCGCGTTGAAGGTAATCACGTCAAAACACGGGTGGCCGGCAGGAGAATCCCCTTAAAAAATGCCGCCCGCATCTTCCCACGGGGGGAACTCGAGTAAATGCGTCGCAGAGTGGTGGGGGTATCGCGTGAATGTTCCGTAATTTGGTATGGTTTGGGAATGCTTAATTGTTATTTCGTCTTTATTATTCTTATTGATGCGAGTCAAGCAAAGCGTCAAGTCAAGCGAAAGCCAAGTAAAGACGCCCTTGACTGAATTCCGAACGCGCGCTCCGCCGCTTATATACACACCGCCCACGCTCGAGGGAGAGGAGTACGGGGGAGAGGCCCGCACCCCCACTGTGCATGCTCGGCTTGCTGAACGCCCGGTGGGCCGGCATGAGACGAGCCGAGCATGCGCAGTGGGGGTGTGGACGGCGCCGCCGACGCCGAAGCGCGACATCGTGCGACTAGGAAATGCTCCGCATTTAATATTTTAAAATTAATTTCCACGAAAGCTAAACGACTTACAACAGTCTATTTTGGCATATATTACTACACTGCCGAGGAGAATACATATTGAGAATTTCATTAAGATCAGTGGACACTGAAAGATCGCCGGAGTTGCCCTTTAACCTCAGCACTGAAGCAATTCATTCCCATGAAGGCTAAACCGCTTTCCTGAAACTCCCATAGACACTAGTGCGACATTTTCCCCTAGTACTTTTGTAGTAAACTCAATGTATGGAAACATTTAATTAAGGAATTGGTCGATTGCTGTGTGACTGACACATTCGTTACCTTGGATGGGGCCGAAACCGATTTCCTGCGCCGCATCCGTTGATGTGAAGATGGCCGCATGTGTCACCCCTTTTGTCCCCTTTTTCGCCGAGGCCTCTTATCACCGTTTCGGAAGCATTCGAACAATGCTCGCTTTTGCAGCGTTCGAAGACAATAAAGCAGTTGAAAGCTTGCGCTCTTTCTGTCGAATTTGTTTTCCTACGTTGTCTGGCTGCTTCGGGCAGCGATTCCATAGAGAATGACGCACAAACTAGTCCGACAAATTCTTCTAAAATCGGCCCATTGTTGTCGAAATCGAAACCTTGATTGATCGGCGTTTCTCCTCAAGTTACTAGTGGGTGATTTGCCACGCCACATCTGTGGCGCCGTGACCAAACATACCACAGGTTGTGGAGCAAATTCAATAAAGGTCGCTCGATCAGAGCGACCCCGGTACGCACCAGTAGCGGCAAGCGACAAGAGCCAGTCTACACATATGGAGGCTAAATTGCGTGCTCGTCGAAACTACGTTTCACTCGTCTTAGCACAGTCGAAGACGCGCCTGTATATCCTCGCCGAAGGCTCGACAAAGCAGGCTAGCGATATATTTACAGAAATATAGTTCCTTTTGCAGAACTTCGCTCTCTCAACTCTACTGTCTCAATTCAGGGCAACGAAATTCTCGGGAAAGCAGATTCTTTTCCTTATTCACCTCCCCCCCCCCCCAAATTTCATTGTTGCGGTGTTCAGCTTTTTAACCCATTAAAAACACGATTAAGTTTCACTCTTCGCTAGCGCGAGAATTCATGGCGGTGGTAAAACAAGCTCCTTGAACGTGCGCAAATGGGTACGTTGGCCCTCCTTATTCCAAGATGTTAGACGGTTCAGAAGGCACAGCTTCGATATAACACGTTGAAGATCTTCAAGCCGCCATCTCCATAACAACACTAGTCCCCGTGCATTGTTGTTGAGCACTTATATGAAATTTTGCGTTGTAGAAGGCCCCACATTTGAGGACGAAGACATAATAAGTAGGAATAATAACTTTGGCTTGATCAGATATTCAGGCCAACAGCCTGCAGCTCCAAAAAGGGACACCTTTGCTGCGCGATCAAGCTTAATAAGACCGAAAGAAGCGCCAAAACAAAAGCGGAGAAAGGCTGCCAACTTGGCATTCACGTGCTGAATCCGGATGACGTCACAGACTTTGGCAAAGGCTGCACGGGTCCGTGTGAAACGTTCTTGATTGCCTATATGCGGAGCAGGCTAACTGATCTATGACGGCGCCTAGTTCGCGCCGGAGTAAGATTTCGTAAGTTCCACTGTGACAGAGCTCTACAAAAATAATATCATGGTGTTACCATGGTGTAACGCTGCTGGGGTCCCTTAGCAAAATAGCGGTGTAGCCTTCTCCTAATTTTCTATGGTATGTTACGATCTCTTCGAAAAGTGAATTAACACGGCATTTTAATAATGTTTTCTGACCCTAGGCCCACTTAGCATTCCGCTTTCGCACTCCTTCTTGAACAAAGTTCTCTGGCGGACGTGATCTCGAAGCTTGCATAACCTTCAAGGTGTTCTTCAGTTGTGCAGATACCGTTTGCACAATGCCTTCGCTAATCTATTCTATGCGCTTTGTCTGGACAGACAAAAGGATGTGCACAAGCTAACTAAGCGGATCTATCTGCCTCGAGCAAATTACGAGAGACGCATGCTCACAATTGGTGCTATCACCGCGACACACCCTGTGCCGCTGAGCTCGTCGCACTAGACGCCTCGAGTGGCAAATCAGTGTTCTGTTCGGTTTGTCTTGAAGATGGTGGACCCCCCAATGACAAGCGATTATTATTTGGCTGGTTGTGACCGCTAGGCGGTACACTCGAAACGCAGCATTTTGTTCGCTCGCTTTTGTATAAGGTTACAGATTTCATGCCTATCAGTCTGAGCTCTGTGGGACACAGATGGAATGTCGAACATTCGCGCGCAAGGTGAAGGCCCTCAAGCTCTTGTTCTGCATCCAAAGTCGTCCACTACAGCGTACCCCAGATGTAGTGGATGGCTAATCACATCGCGCTCCCTACACGCGAAGTCTTATACACATTTCCTAAGGAATCTACGAGCAGAAAGCTTGATGACGCTAAATGCCGGGGGGGGGGGCGCTTTTGCTAATCCAAATAAAATAATTATGAGGCAGGTCTACCAAGTGTGGAACGTGCTGAAAGAGCGGAGGTGTGGTTCTCCTGTGGCTGCCTATGATTTTCAACAATTCTTCACCATCCCAGAGGTACAATCATAATTTTCTTTCTTCCTTCCTTTCTTTCTTTCTTTCTCGTTTCTTTCTCTTTTTCTTTGCCTTCGCATAATCACTCTCATATAGGAGTAGGCTGAGCGCGAAAGTGGGCCGAGTGTGGTAGTTGGTGGTGGGTCGAGGACGAGCACTGTGCAAGGAGCTTGACGAACACAATGGCGGCGGACATTGCTACTTTCTAAACAACGCCGCTGCTAAGACATTAGGCTCGGTTGTGGATCATCATTTAAGACAGTACGTTGTCTAAGGACAAAGCAAGGTTAACAAACGAACTGGGGGACTCAACCTTGGTTCATTTTGTACAAGAAACTTCGTCGTAGACGTGGAAAAGTTCGGAACGTTCTTGTACACTTCCATGGAGATGAGGTCACCATTCATAAGACGTGCAAGGTTGCATGAACTAAAGCCGTCCTCCCAACTACGCTCTCCATCTGGACTTCCCCTTTGTGGCGGATGCACTTCGGTAGAAGCGAAATGCTCAGGCCCGTGTACTGTGCGATGTCAGTGCACGATAAAGAACCCCAGGTGGTTGAAATTTCCGGAGCCCTCCACTGCGGCGTCTCTCATAAGCATATCGTGGTTTTGGGACATAAAGCTCCGTAAATCTTCCGGACTTCCTCGCCGAGAATCTTCGCTTCTTTGTTGGCTATGGTTAGGACTTGCCTTCACGAAGCCACACTCGGTTAGTGACTGACACTGGAGCATGCGATGTCTGCGGGACCCGCGAAACCTTTGGCCACTTGCTATTCCAGTGTCCTCGGTTAAACTTGGGACGCCGAACTCTCACTCATGCTTTACGTCGACAGGAAGGTGCATTGCTTTCTGCACGGGTGCTACTAGAACACTTGTTTCATGGGTTCACAAGGCAGTGAAAGCACTGCTTTGTTTCTTGAATACGATGGGCTTGTGAGAATGTCTTTCACCATAAAGTACACAGTGCAAGCGCATAACCTGTTAATTTCATTTTTATTCCTTTCCTCTACTCTTTTTCATTCTTTCATTTTCGTTTCGCGTCTATCCAGAGCAGGGCACGCAGCCAGGCACCCTTCTTTTTAAAGGTGAACATTTGACAGAGATCTGTCTGGTTGGGACGAAATTAAAGGTGAAAACAGGGGGACACCAACCAAATTATAATCATTTGAAAGTAAAATTTACTTCTAAATGTGAAGAAACCCGACGTTTCGGGTCCCACTCGGACCCTTCTTCAGGGGTGACTGGAGGGCACCAGACAGCAGCAGTGCTTATAAGGCCTTCTTTCTTCTCTCTTCCTTCCTTTCTCACTTTCTCTTTTTTTCCGGTTCTTCAAGCCGAGGGGTCATGCTAATGTTGAATCAGGTGCCGGAGTCCGCTAAAATAGACACTTGGCATTGCACCTGCAGACCGGTTCACGTTTCCAGGTGTCGCCTGAATGTGCCATGATTCCACCTGGAAACGTGAACCGGTCTGCAGGTGTAATGCCAAGTATCTATTTTAGCGGACTCCGGCACCTGATTCAACATTAGCATGACCCCTCGGCTTGAAGAACCGGAAAAAAAGAGAAAGTGAGAAAGGAAGGAAGAGAGAAGAAAGAAGGCCTTATAAGCACTGCTGCTGTCTGGTGCCCTCCAGTCACCCCTGAAGAAGGGTCCGAGTGGGACCCGAAACGTCGGGTTTCTTCATGTTTAGAAGTAAATTTTACTTTTAAATGATTATAATTTGGTTGGTGTCCCCCTGTTCTCACCCTTCTTTTTAATATCCCTGTCTATTTCTTTGCTTCCTTCCGTCCTCCACAGAGAAAGCCTGTAAACTTTATGGAGGCATTCTGCGTGCATCGAATTCGAGAGCGCGCCATGCTGTGGGTGAGACCATTATATCGACGCTCATGCCATTTCGACCTCTCCGCAAGGCGACACTTTCGCATGACGTAGGGGTTGGTAATGTTACCTCGTAAGCTTATGTTCCTACTTGGCCATGTACCTGTGTCGCAGGACGTGGTCACATTCTAGAGTTGGTCGGAGTCAACTTTGAATGCGGGCCAAATAAATGTATTGTTAATGGAACACTCCGGGTTTGAACATAGGTAAAACTCTGTTTTTGAATCGGGCACCAAATGCCATGTGACGTCACCGCTTGGTCAAGTGAGTGCAGTAACGTCGACGCACTCAGAACGGACGCCGAATGCTTCATGTGGCACGTAATACTTTCGCGTTAATAAGATTAAATAGGGGCTTTTGTCTGTGGCTCATTATATGAATATCATATCGTTTACGTGGGGTCACCGAGAATTATTGGTGTAAAGAATTCGTTCAGACAATGTCCATTGTCACTGGCACGTGTATCAATCTGGAGGAGCCATTTCCGCTCCCAACGGAACAAGAACAGGTATTCTCCAACTCAATAGACTCAATCTTTTGTCTACCACCTGCAAGGGTTATCTCCCTCAGTGCGATCTGATAAGAAAGCGCTCAGTATTTAAGCGTCGGCGAAGGGGTTCATTTCAGCCGGCTCAGGCCCGGACGGAGCAACCATGAAGTCCTTCGCTCTCATCGCCATCGCTTTGGTGACTGTCGCCAAGAGCAGCGTCGCCGAACGCGGTGAGTGCTTAGATTATGTATTGCGTTTAAAACCCTTAATAGGCATCGCCTTCGATGGACCCCTGGGGTATAGAAGACTGGCGTGGAAGAAACTTGCATAGAAAGAATCGGTCAGTTAGTATTGAATAGGTTATGCATACCTTCAATATGCAGATGTCGTCCACCTTTCAGACTCAGAGTAAAAGGTTATTTATTTATTTATTTATTTATTTATTTATTATTTATTTATTTATTTATTTAGTCATTTATATTTAGATTCCCCTCCTTCAGTAGGGCTGTCGCGGAAGTGTGGGAATACAATACAAAGCACATACTAAACGCAACTGTATTAAACATGTAGAAAACTGAATCAGCTTGGAACATTCGATTGTGGTCACAAGTTCATTCCGTATCAGCGGAGATGGGCGGCACCAAACAGTGTTCCAGTGTTCAAGAGTTCCAACAAAAAAATCTCTTTAAAGCACCAGCGTTTGCGACGAAGACTGAAAATCTATAAGCGATCACTGTTTATGGGAAACCGCACCTCAAGGATACATTAAAACAGGAATTGTGCGACTTTTAATATTCAGAGTGATTCAAACCGATTGTATTCAGATATGATGGCAACGAGATGTTCTGTCATGATATTCACAACGAACATAAGGATCTTCATCCCAACACATGCACACTGCTAATAAATGCATATACTAGAAATAGAGTGATATCTCGAGATACAGAGCTGTTCATTTCGAGCGTGCACAAAACTTAATTGTGAATACGTATGTTCAATTAGCATGGGGACGCGCACAGAGCAACTTGGAGGAGGAGGTGGCAAGTGCAGAACAACGCCGTATGATTCTCACTTTATGTGATGTTTGATACATTCAGCAGTGCTGCTTTACTTCGCCACTCTGTTTTATTTCGAGTAATCCAACGTTATAACTCCCGATGTCTCGCGCCTCGCTTCTTTAAAAAAAGCTGGTTCAATAGTCAATAGTTGTTAATGCGCTGCAGCCAAGATATAACAGCAGCAAATATAAACTTTGAGGAGGAACTTACATAGGCGAAACATCATTCTACACCAAAATTGAAGCAAAGTGGGATTTTGTGAAT
Source organism: Hyalomma asiaticum (assembly GCA_013339685.2). Taxonomy (NCBI): domain Eukaryota; kingdom Metazoa; phylum Arthropoda; class Arachnida; order Ixodida; family Ixodidae; genus Hyalomma; species Hyalomma asiaticum. Next base: position 63,939,121 of record CM023490.1, on the reverse strand, counting down.
GTGGCGCTCTAACTCCTTATGATATCCTTGCTTCTATGCTTCTATGCAAATAGAAACAAATATGTTGGGAAGCTAAATTCGTGAGAAATGTAGAAAAGATGCGTGAAATAAGACGCGCCACAGCTAAATTTCTTAATATTAGGGCTTACCGTTAAACGTCACGAAATAATAAGCCTGCCACCTGGATCGTTCTGCAGAAATAGGCGTTGTACCTCGAAGAGACGGGGTTGAAAACAATGACCCATGTCTACTTATCATATTTAGTGAAAACCTTGATAGCTAATCGGTCGTAATCAAAAGCAAGCGTTCATACATTCAAATAACACAACATTTTGTTGCAACATGACGGTTGAACGGTACCAACGTTATGAATAGGCCTGTCACATCATTTTCACTTTCATGTATTCCCCATGCAAAAATGTTTATCTCTCTAGACGCAGCTACCAAGGCTTCTGACGATGCCGACCGAATCAGCGCACTACGTTTGATTCCTCAACCATGGACCTTCCCGTTTCCTCGGCCGCCGCCACTCCCCTTCCCTTTCCCTAGGCCAGCACATTACACTAACGCAGGTAAATATATCGAGGCCACAACGATATTTTGTAACAGTGAGTGCTATTTCGATATATGGAGCCGTTCATTTCGAGCGTGGAACAAATTGTGAATACATATATTCTACTAGCATGGGGATGCGCGCAGCCAAATTAGTGTGTCAGATGACAAGACTTGTCCGTGCGTACAACTCCATACGGCTCTAACTTTATGTTGTGTCTCATACATTAAGCAGGATTGCTTTAATTCGCCGCCCAGTTTATTTTCGAGCATTCCACGGTTAAAATTCACGACGTCTCGGGCCTCGCTTCTCTGAAAAAAGAAAGCTGTTTTATAAAATCCGACATATCCCGCGCACTGGAGCAATTGATGCGGCTCCAAGAAAGCATGGCTCCAAGAAAGCATGGTGGATGTGGCTCCAAGAAAGCATGGCTCCAAGAAAGAAGTGGACCTGGGCAGGACATGTCATGAGGAGGAAGGATAATAGGTGGACAGTAAGAGCGACGGAATGGATACCACGAGAGGGAAAACGCAACAGAGGTAGGCAAAAGGTTAGATGGAGCGATGAAATTAAAAAGTTTGCGGGCATAAAGTGGAACCAACTCGCTCAGGATAGGGTGGATTGGAAATCGTTGGGAGAGGCCTTCGTCCTGCAGTGGACCTAAACAGGCTGATGATGATGATGATGATGAAACAGTCAGAGATAAAATGGCCTATGACGAAGTGTTTGGCATTCAGGCAATTATTACGATTACAGTTGACGTTCTTGTGCATAATTTGTCAGTTGGTGAGCGCTTAAGGTGGGCTAACCAGGAACGTCGACAGCCCCTTGGCGACTGAATGGTAACTGATGCTGCAATGTAACGTTGGCACTCTGCTGCACAGACGTCTGTTTTGTCCAAGAGAAGTAGACGCATTGCGGTGAGATGATGTGAGTATCATAAGCCGCGTTCGCAGAAAGAATTGTATGCAGTTAAGAGCAGTTGCATCAAGACCCGCTGAGTGGCAGCAGAACGCAAGTATTGCTTATTACGTGACAATGATAGCGCTCTTAACACACGCTAGAAGCGCAGTTGACGTTACAGAACCACCATGATCACAAGTGCTGGTGCAGTAGCCTTATTTACTATGGTGGTACCATGCTTTCTTGGAGCCTCGGGGGCGTGGGTTCCATTCCACCCCCCTCCCCCCGTAGAGCTTGGTATGTTGTATCCGACAATCACAGCGCGTTCGTCCGTGTGCTTCATTCAACATTCGCAGTCGAGAGGTACGATAAACGGTATGCTCTTCTTGTTATGAGTGTGTTCCAGTGAGTGATACGTCCAACGTCTGTTTTAACTGTGGCGCATGCGCGGATACCATGGGTCGAGCGCTACGGGTTTGAGCCCCATTGGATTGCAGCAGAAGCATTGTTAATCCTGACTTGTGATGTCAGTGATGTAAAAATCAACCATCCATGTTCTTCATGCATTAATACTCTACCATCGAAATTTTGATGTGACGGCCAGGAGAGTACGGAGACGTAGCCACGTAGATAGATAGATAGATAGATAGATAGATAGATAGATAGATAGATAGATAGATAGATAGATAGATAGATAGATAGATAGATAGATAGATAGATAGATAGATACGGTCAGTCACTGAAGTTCGCCAAGAAATGCTATGCAATTAATAATGAATGAATGTTGATGGGGTACATCCAAGATTTCGGAACAGCAGCAAATACAAACTTAGAGGGGGAGCTTACATAAGCGAAAAAATAATCTTACACCAAATTAAAACCAAAGTGGGATTTGGTGGATGTGGCGATGCAATTTCCTGCAATATTTCTGCTTTTATAAGCGCAAATAGAAACAAATGCGTTGTTAAGTTAGTGAGAAATTTGGAAAAGATGGATAAAATACAAACGCACCCAACATGATGCCATTTCATCAATATTGAAGGCGTACCTTTGAATGCGACGAAATAATAAGCCTGCCACCTGGATCGTTCTGCGGAAATAGGCGTTGTACCTCGAAGAGACGGGGTTTAAAACAATGAAAGGTGTCTACTTATCGTATTTAGCGAAAACCTTGGGCGATAATCGGTCGTAATGAAAAGCAAGCGTTGATACATTCAAATAATACAAGATTTTGTTGCAACATGGCGTTTGAAGGGTACACACGTTATGAATACGTTTCTGATATCAATTTCACTTTCGTGTATTCCGAATGTACAAATGCTTGTCTCTCTAGACGCAGCTACCAAGCCTGCTGACAATGCCAACCAATTCAGCGCACTACGCTGGATTCCTCGACCATGGCCGTATCCACATCCTCGGCCATGGCCACAGCCCTGGCCTCTCCCTGAGCCAGTAGATTACACATTCACAGGTAAATACATCAAACAATGCGCACAAAGTTATATGGAGAGAATGATACGACCAGTAACGTCAATGAACTTCACGTGGTTCATTTAAAAACAGTCTTGTCTATTTTATCTGACTGCCGCCTCTATTAGGGCACGTTCGTAGTGTAATACTCCCGAGTACTTTTACCACCTGGGCTCATTTAAATTTTAAGTACACGGGTGTTTCTTGAATTTCGCCCCCGTGGAAATGCGGTCTGCGTGGCCGGGACGCCTATATTGTGCTGTGTGTGACGAGCTGTGCGTGTAAAGCACGTGAGAGTGCGTGGACGCCTTCGTTTCTGCTAATGTTTCGTCCCCCTCTTGAGTGTTACCCTATTTCGACCAAGCAATTCAATTAAACGCTTTGGCGGCGTAAACTAGCTGCCACTCCTTTCGATGACATCGACCTTCTTAAGCAAGAAATAGCACCCATTGCCGGTGTGACCTTGAGGTGACCCGGAGCCATAAGTGAGAACTGTTGTCAGGGGACTTAAACGACAACATCCTGACATCGTTGCGACAGCGAAGCGAGGTAATACGGGAAATTAAATAAGGAAATGCCGTTTCTTTCCGTCAGACCTCTCTACTTGACCGCATTAAAAACGCGAGTTATTGCGAAAAGGAGTTACAAAAATACTGTTCTCCCTTTCGTCGAGGCGTTTGTTCACAATGCCATGGAACCTGGAGGTCTTAGTAGGCTGAAATTTTGTTTGCCATGTTTCAAATGCAGATCCTTACGCGGAAATGTACTGTATATATTCCTGTGCAGAAACCGCCCGCTACATTCTTAATTGCGCGACTCGGTGCATTCTGGTTTCCCAGCCTCCGGAGCGTATTATGAAGCACTCATCAGAAATACTTAAAAGGACGTGAAGGTCGTTATAGTATATTATATATATGCAGTTTTTAGGCACGTAGGCCTACCACGATATATCACCTTAAAGCAGAACATTCGTGCTATTCGAAGTCCTACGCGACACCACATGAAGTCTCACGTGGGAGGCACTCTATTTCCTATGCAGATTTGCCAGAGGCGGAGGTGCCCGCCGACGAGGAACCAAAGATGAGGCGCCGCCGAGCTGCCCTTCCCTGGCCTACCAGGCCCTGGCCTATTAGACCATTGCCACAGCCCTGGCCGCAGCCGTGGCCACAGCCAGAACCTCTGCCATGGCCTCAGCCTCGGCCTCAACCAGTGCCTTACACACTGGAAGGTGAGTAGAAAGGACTTCCACTATATGTGCACCATGTTAGGTCTACAGAACCACTCGACGAGCAAGCAAGTCCCCCCGTAGTGGAAGTGGAACTTAGACACATTAAGTTTAGCGTGCTTAGTGGAGTAGCGGGATCGAAATACGCATGCGCAGAACGGTAAAGGACTTATAGCGTTTACCGCAAGCACGCTATCTCGGAGATGTATTGTTAGCGTGTTTCCATGCCTATCGTAGTCTGCGCAAAACGCACCGGCCGTCTTGGACGTCCCCTTCGAAGTGAACCTGGCGTTGCTGTTGCAGGATTCGACTCGTTCGCAACGGATGACTGTGTAAATTGGCTTCCCTTGCCTTCACGTACCTTCGACGACTTAGAATTATTGATTACTTAGCCGGGCTTTTTTTGTTTTGCTCACTATTTAGAACGTTCGTAGGCCTATCAAGAGAACAGCTGTAAACAATTCTGCCATATATCACTTTTTGCTCATGGAGCGTGCTTCTTATATATTTATTTGTTTTCATTCTCATAAAGTTAGATTACCGCTGCATGCGGAAAGATATGTTAGCATTCTATGTTTCTTTTCGCTTCTTTTGAGCGCTTGTATCCTTCGCTAGATGACGTCACAGTCACAATAACCTGGACGTAAACGCTGTCCCCTAAACTAAAGCGTGCTTTCCGCACCGAGTGTTTGCTTGCGGTAGAACAGCGCTGTTCCCTTGGACCCCGCTATCACGCTAACACTAAACTTTATATGTCTCTGAATTCTTTGTAAACCCATTCGCTCATTTTATTGACAATTTAAGGCAATCAGCACTGTGACGTGGATAAGCTCAATTTTCAGCCTTACTCGACTGCTTTGACAAATGTTGTTTCCACCATTAAGCACGCTTACAGAAATTCAAGGCATCATGTGTCATTTTACCCCTGTTTGTTCAACGCCCATAGAAACAGCAGCCATTATTTACGGCTGCAACGACCTGTTATTAATACGTTTCGACCTAATCATCTGCAGAGTTTATTAACCTTGTCACATTAAATGTATTCACAACTTGTGGAACGCTGTTCCTCTCGGCAGCCTGCTACCGTTTAGAGATGTTCCATGTTATGGCACTGCAGAAGGCTGTATATGGAGGCACTTTCACCAAAGGATATACGGTGGTCTATGTGGGTGGCAGCATAATATTACCATATCATGCGATTCCAATTATTTTGTGGCTTTTTGAACTTTATATTTTTTCATTGCAAATATTTCCATTTCGGTGGCATTATACTGCTCACACCTCATCATAAGCTTATCCAATAGTATTAGTCTGTGAGTGCGTAAATTATCACGCCTGACCCACGAATGATCCACGGACGCCTTTTTTCATTACAAGCAGGGATCAATGAAACCGAAATTCAATCTCTTGAGTCATCCTGCCTCTGGGAGATATCAGCTGAATCCTTCAGGTGATGGACACTCTTCTTTCTGCGCAGACATGACGGAATCGGAGATTTCTGCCGAGGAGCAACCCAAGCAAAGGCAGCGGCGAGCTGCTGCACCCTGGCCTACGAGGCCCTGGCCTCAGCCATGGCCTCAACCTTGGCCTCAGCCGTGGCCCCAGCCTCAACCACTCCCAATTCCCGACCCTAACCCGTGGCCCATTCAGTTCCCCAGAGGCTGAGTCCGATCATCAAGAACAAAGGGTGGCGAGCGCTTCCACAAATTAAAATAAATCGCAACAAAAAACGCCGAATGCATATTGTCCGTTACATTTTCTTTTCTCTCATTTCCTTATTCGCTCAGCCAAACGTCCGAGCACTTATAGGCTACAGATTAGTGAAATGTAAGTTGGCACTTTTACCGCTAGGCGGGCTCCCTCTTCGCCATTGGTAGCGAGGCGTAGCCCAAGTACTGAACTCTTATGACACGTGCGCAATGGTACTGATAGCAGGACCTTAGGGCATGCGCCCTCATAGTGCATACTTGGGTAAGCATTGCCCCACAGTCCTTCAGTGCCTTCCTGGTCACGGAGCTCTAGCCGCCTTTTCATACAGGAACTGCCGCTGGAGGAACCACTGTGAGAGAGGGGGCATGTGTTGGTGCGCACTGCGCTCTGCGGGATGATGAAAACATGTTTACTGAAGAAAAAAATTACAGCATATCCACGGAGTCAATGATGATGAGTGGGCGAAGCTCGGGAGGTTCATCGTAGATCGTGCCGAGTTCCGGATTAATTTAGTTAACGCGCACGCTACGAATCCTTATGGTTCAACTAGGCACAAGTGAAATCTCCCACCGGCACTTCATTGCAAGTCAAGATCCAGTATATATATATATATATATATATATATATGGGTGGCCGGTGAACGGTTCTCCAACGCGAGCAGTCGCTATTTCTCAATCAAGAAACTCGCTAGAAGACGCTGCCTGCGCCAACGTTGCCTCTCGCGGGTGAGGGCGCGTTCTCCTTCTTTGCGTGCTGGTAGAGCGTTAATCTAAGAAAGAGCGTTTCCATAGACAACGCGCGCCTTTCGCTCTCTCTCTCTCTCTGTCTCCCTCTCCCTCACAAGAGAGCACGCGCCCTCGCCCTCGCCCTCGCCCTCGGTTACGCCTGACATGGGACAAGGTTAGACTAAGAGGAGCTTCGCCCCAAAAAATTTAAAGATAGGGAGGGTCCTTATTCCGGGACTCTTATGACAACCTCTGCCATACCAGGACCGCAGGACGAGCGCCCGGCAGACCTCGGGGACGCCGTCGCGATGCGTGCACTGCTCTGATGTACGGGTGGACCGAAGCGGGAACTTCAGTGCCGGTTGATTTGAGACAGTTGTTTATCCAAGTCGACAGTCTCTTTCGGGCTACCTAAACGCAAGCAACTTCGCCTGCCTGCCTGCCTGCCTGCCTGCCTGCCTGCCTGCCTGCCTGCCTGCCTGTCTGTCTGTCTGTCTGTCTGTCTGTCTGTCTATCTGTCTGGCTGTGACTGGATTCTACGACCCGGTCAAAGCCAATTCAACCGGGAGGTGAAAACAAACCGATTTGCTGGCACTGGTGGCATGGGGTCATACACGTTAACTTCACACAGTGCAACGAAATATTTGAGGCAAGAAAGATGTGCATAAATGTGATTCGCAGCGTTCGCTTAATCAAGAATACATATTGGACGGCTTTTTACATTAGTAAACATAAAATCAACGAGTTAGAAATGATGTCGAACAGACGCCAGGGCAAAATAATGCCCCAACACATGGAGCGAGAGCAGGGTGAACGCGGGAAGTTTGAGCTGAATTCAGCAACACCTCCGTTGATTCCATCATGGAAGGATTGAGAGGTTAGGGAATGGCATAAGGGGTGGGAGGGGGAGAAGAGAGGGTGTTACGTATGAGGGACGGCACGAGACCGTCGTCTTTCGACGTCATTTGCAGCGAAGCAAGTAGATATGCGGCCATATTTTGCATGATAACGCTAATATTCTGCTATCCCTCATACTACGCGTAGTGAGATGCGATGGGCTTGTTGCATACGCGCGTGAAAAAGTTCAGTTGACTAACTTTGTAAGGTGTCAAGGATACGACAGAGCCAGTCTTGGTTGCTCATAAGCATTGAATGCAAGTGTCGCGACGCAGTTTCTTATACCTCTGGCAGGGGAACATAGGATTATTTATTCAAACATTGGTTTTTTATTTGGACCTGAAAGAAATAGAAGCCGCTCTAGGCCTGTCCGTCAAGCGTGAGAAATTCCCAACGCTCTTCAGAAGAAATTGGATGAGTGGCCTTTATTTTGATTACTATACAGCACTACTTCATGATGACAGATAGTATAAGGATAGTTAGTGGTAGATTTTTCTGTCGCAAGGGCTACTAAGGCGAAAGAGTGCCAAACACGTGGTTTATGGTCAGCCCGGGTTAGTAAGCAGGACTCAGAGTCACCCAGGTGAAGGAGAACGCCTGCAAGTTATGCCGCACAAAATCAATGCAGAAGGAGGAAATTGCTGTCACACATGATATTGTAAGAAGACTCTTTCTACCAAAGTGTGCTGGACATTTTGTTCCGCTACGGAAGCGCGCCCTTGCCTCGGGTCGTGTGGCTGGATACTAACAAACGTGAATACTGAGACAATAAAACTTGGACACTAGGATCTGGACTGCTGATCCGCAGGTCGCGGGATCGAATCCCAGCCACGGCGGCCGCATTTCGACGTAGGCGAAATGCTAGAGGCCCGTCTACTGTTCGGCGTGAGTGCACGTTAAAGAAGCCTCAGGCTGTCGAAATTCCGCAGTTATCGGCTACGTCGGCTCCTGCTTATAATCACATCGTGGTTTTGCGACGTAAAACCCCAGAAATTATTGTTGTCAGATACTACGATGTCACACTTTTCATTAATCTTAAATCAGACCACCAGTCTAAGAAATGGCGGTTTTGAAACTGCGGTAGACAAATATAGCGTAGTCGGTCTTCGCGATGGTCGTACGCGCTAATGGTAATACTTTGGAGAGAAAGTTTGGCTCGTCTGCACGAATTCGTCGTGGAGAAAGGTAAGGCGTGAAGAGGGACACGGGAGAGAAGAGAATACTAACGCGCTTGTTTCCTCCTTCTTGCAGATCACAGTAAACATTTCAGCAATAGTTCTTTTGATGAAGTCTTTCGTAAGTCATTACACGGATTCAGAAATCCCTGAAAATGGGATTATGAAAGTTTCCTATAACCAGCATGTAAGACACTCTTTTCGAAGACGTTTCGGAGACGTTAACGAGACGGGTTGTAGACGGGCAACAGGCCGGATATTAGACGAGACGTACGACGCATTTGGATCTGGCGCCGGACTGAACTTTGATGGGGGGTCAATGGATGCTGAGGAGGAGGTAGTTTTCGTCGACACTTCCTGTAGTGCGTTGTAATGTGGTAGTAGGTGCTGATCCCCACCCATCGTTTTTCCATGGGGTTGGGTGAGTGGTCCTTCTGGGTCCGCAGGGAAAGACCTCGAACATACGCATCAACGCGCTCTTTCCCGGGGACACACTCATGACCAGGTGATGGTCAGCGGATGGGGAAGCGAACGAATGCTCTTTAAAATATATGCTACAGTCTTGGGCGCTATGCCTTGAAGAAAATACCGTTACATGCTCTTTGGAACTCGGTGCATATTTCTGTTGTGGTTGCGTTCGCGGTAGCATGTGTTGCCGCTAGGGCTAATGCGATCCCCCCCCCCTCCCCGACCCCACCCCCAGCCACGTCCGTGCGCGCTGTTTTAATTGAGGTAGAGATGTTAATGCGTCCGTCTTCCGTCATGGCAGCAACTGTGGCCTTCCCCTCAAGCGGACCGACCGCGGCCTCGACGTAGAGGATGTCTGCGCGATTTCGATAGCGTCGCGTATAGTACGGTGTGTGTTCATATTACGTGGCAATGGTTTGAGTTGCATGCATGACACGATTTTTACAGGAATGTGGAACCACGACTCTTATTTCGGGAATACGACGCTTGGCTCGCATCCCAAAGTTCGGAGTATGTTTTGTCCAGTAGGTGTTCGGGATAGTCGCTGGAGTTGATTACTCCTCTGTGCCTCAACAATTTCTTGCACAGTATTAGAACGGCCGGTCTCTAAGAGATGCGTAGTGTTCGTGCGTACAGGTAGCGTCAGTGCGGTTTTAACTACGCTCCTGATTAGACTATTAGCGTGATCTACTTGGTTTTACGTGAGTTGCTGTTACGGAAGGTGTTAGGCGAGGCGACTGGTCACCAAAGCTTCAAGCAGTTGCGTGGTATCCTTTTCAGATAGCCGTGATTGAGCGACGCATTTCGGCGAACCACCTCCCGAGAGTTGCATTATTTGCTTATAGAGGAGCTTCGTGGTGAAGTGCGCATCTAGGTTAGATTGGATACACAGAACCAGGATCCTGATTTCATGTAAGTTAAGCATCGGTTGGCACAAACACGTCCTTGCCTGGGTCGCTCTTGTGGGGTTTAATCGTGAGTAATTCGGATTTTTCTGGCGAGCAAGAGAGTCCCATTGGGCCAATAAGCCATTCGATGACATCGATAGCTGTTTGTGGTATATCTTGGGCCTCCCCAACGAATCCTTGAGGAAGGGGCAATGGAGCGCAAGACGAAAGGAAGAGTAATAGTTGAGCGACGCCCCGCTTGTTTCAGCGCAGCCCATTGCTGCATCACCTGTTGAATAAGGTTGCAGTTAGTGCCTGTCGAGAAGAGGCTTTCCTGCCGAGTAAAATTGGAGTTACTGCCAAAAGGATATTTGTAAAAGGCATTTTTATTAGATCACATCTGTTATGTGGAAACACATGTTCGTTTTTGTACATGAAATGACGACATGCCACCGCTTGTGTTGGGGACTCCCATCTTGGCAAACGCTCGAGCGCTCGTCCACTGCGCTAGGGGCGACCGGCTCGCTCAGTAAAGACGCCGGCTGTCCTTGGAGCGGCTGTCCGCTCGTTCGCTGGGTTCGCTGAGCCGCTTAGTTATTATATACAGTGCCTAGAAAATAATTATTCGCTGCTCTCCACCCACGGAATAACCGGCGGCAAGGATAAGGCACAGACCACTTATATTCCCAGAGTTTCGAACGCCAAGAGCTTTGTCTACAATAACGCTGGCGACTTCGTGGGATTGCGCCAACAGATTTACGCAAAAGTACGGGTTTGTTCGAAAGAGTAGCTGTTGAGAGAATGGCACACTGAAGAGAGTCTACACGAATCTATAGCTTCGCTGTGAATTTCCCGACAATATGCGATACGGATCGTGTAAAAAGTGGTAGTCTTTCTGTTCGCATGAAAAAAAAAAAACAAAAACAAGGAGTAATAGGAACGTGATACGTCCCACTCCATTGACACAATCTCAGGAAATTGTTACCTGCGGGGAAATACGGGCGATAGACCAAAACGAAGATAACGCATTGTCGCCGAACGGGTTTTCCCCCCAAGTATTTTACCAGCCTTTCGCTTTACGGAGAGTGCGCTATCGCTTGACGCTTATCAAAGGGGGGCCGAATACCGAGAACGATCGCCTTTGGCGATACCTCGAAAGTGTCGCGTTTGGTGATCATCTCTGAACACGGACGGCCTCAGCGAACATGTGTCGAGTTCGTTTCCTCGTGTAACCATCCGTAAAATAGTGCGGCATGTGTCCTGATTACCGGCTCTGTTTTCTATGCGGAGTGGTGGCCCCCTTTGCCGCGCCTATATTTCGCAGCATTCACAAAGATATAAATACCTTATATATGAACTGCTGTTTGAGCTTTTAGGATGTCAATATTTTTTTTCAGTAGTGCAGCGTCAGTGTTTCCAAGAGTTTGGAAGAGTACACGCATTTTCTAATGAAACCGCCCGGTAACATTTCGCTGTTCTGAGTGCCGGCGAAATGCCTCACTGAATCTTCCCAAACAATCGCTCAAAACTATGCTCTAAGTCATAGAGGAAAAGCAGTTGTGCTCGGGATTTCACAGTTGCAATAGAACAGCCGTTTGGGTTAGTGTTTTCATTTCGGTGATAAAGGGCGCTCTAGTTCCTTGAGCCGGTTCCGTCCAGAGCGTTTGTGTTGAAACGCACAGTGGTTCCTGTGTTCAGGAGTGTTCGAGATTTCGCCTGGTCAATTTTTCAGCGACAACGCCGGGAGCGGTTTCCTTCCTTTCCCGTCGGCGTGTCCTGCAAGCGAAAACACCGCGCCTGGCAGGAGGTTGAGATAGGCCTTGAGTTGACCAGATAGGGCAAGAAAAATTGTGTCCCAGCTCTAGCTTTTGGCATCATGCAACGCCTGTATTACGAGCAAGAGATGACTAAGGCGCCCGCGCAGGGCGCTTCACGTTCGATGAAATGGAGGGAGCAAGAGGTTATCGCCAAACCTTGCAAAATGTGAACAGAACGGCACAAGGCTGAATCCAAAGACGTTACTCCCCGCCACGGTGGTCTTGTGGCTACGGTACTCGGCTGCAGATCCGAGGGTCGCGGGATCGAATCCCGGCCGCGGCGGTTGCATTTCGATGGAGGCGAAATGTTGAGGCCCGTGTAACTGTGCGATGTCAGTGCATGTTAAAGAACCCCAGGTGGTCGAAATATCCGGAGACCTCCACTATGGTGTCTCTCATAATCAGAGCTAGTTTTGGGACTTTAAACCCCCTTAGGCATTCAATCAAATCAAAGACGTTACGAACTATTTATACGGCCAAAAGAGTAACAATAAACAGGATGCAGCACCACTGCAGTGGCTAGGATGCACGCCTGTTCGTCTGATAGAGTCTGCGGCGGTCGCATTTAGCTGGAGGCTGAATGGCAATAGGCCCGTGCACTGCGTTATTTAAATGAACGTTAGGGAACCCCAGGTGGTCGAAAGCGCTCCACTAAGGCGTGTCTTGTAATTATACATATGTCTTGGCACATAAAATCAGAGAAGTTATCACTATTCATACGCACAGACAGACAAACAGGCACTCGCGCGACGCTGGGACAAACGACACAACACGTCATCTTTGCCAGCAAGAACAGCGAAATGCCGACGCCATGCCACGGTTCAGCCATTGCCTTCGTCACAAAAGAAACAAAAAGTTTAGTAATTTGCCTCGCGTAGCTGAAGCCAGAAAACAGTAATAAGCGAAGCCAGCAGAACGTCGGACGCCACAAGGACGAAGACTAGGTCCGTGTGGTAACCCTCATTGCTGCGGTAGCTGAACTAGTGCAGCGCAAGTATCTCTTATATTAATTTTTAAAGAAAACAATTACTTTAAGAACCTGATTTCGTTGACAAAGCTGGTTCGAGGTACTTGATGCATTGCCTGAGTATTGGCGTAGCAGCAATGAAGAAAAAAGGCGTAAGAGAGGAACAGGTTAAACAGTACTCGCACAGTACTGAAATGCCACTTTCCTTTATAATTTAAAAGCACAGCGCCCGGTAAAGCGCGCGTTCTCATGCTCCTGCGGAAGCGTGAGTCGACAAACTATGTGCAATTTTTTTGAAATTCAAGTGCCATCGTCTAAAAACGCCGTAGCTTCTAAACGTTCAGACACTACGGCTTTCAGTAGACGCATTGCGTTACGTGATTTTGCCAGAAACATCTCACCTGACATTTTGTTATGTGGTTTTGCCGGGAACATGACACATGATCCCGCAAATAACGCCTAATCACGTGACATGTTCCCGCCAAAATCACATAACGCAATGTCACGTGGCATGATTCCGCCAAAGTCACGTAACAAAATGTTGATTGATTTGTGGGGCTTAACGTCCCAAAACCAGCTCTGATTATGAGAGACGCCGTAGTGGAGGTCTCCGGAAATTTCGACCACCTGGGGTTCTTTAACGTGCACTGACATCGCAAAGCACACGGGCCTCAACATTTCGCCTCCATCGAAATGCAACCGCCGCGGCCGGGATTCGATCCGGCGACCTTCTAATCAGCAGCCGAGTGCCATAACCACTAGACCACCGTGGCGGGGCCGTAACAAAATGTCACTTGACATGTTCCCGAGCTTCCTTCCGTCAATGTGGCCCGTGCTTATTCGTAGTTTCGATGGATAGGGAGCTGTTCTCTCCGGCTAGCCGGCTACATCGCGTGGGCCGGCGACGTTTATTTGACTATTTGAAAATACTGAAGGTCAATTTGGCCAAAGCAGGAGGGACAGTACACATAAACATATAATACATAATACAAGGATAGCTTAATTACATGCGAATGGCGCCCTGGAGAACTAATACAGTGTAATAGAGGTTGAACAACAAAAGGCATAGTTACGTAAGAATAAACAACGTTCTTACATAATGAAATGAAACAACATCAGTAGAAAGAAAACATGAAATATAAAAGAATATTATTCTTTCAGAGACTGAACGAAATTCGGCAACGTCATTGTTGAATCTGGAACCCTATTCCCATTCTCTATAGTCCAGGAAAAAAAATATGCTTAGATGCATCAGTTTATAGGTCGCAACGTACGAGGTTTGGTGTGTCTTGTTTGACGAGTTGGAACGGGACGAAGCTATGACAAGTTATTTATATTCAAGTTACCAGCCATTATATTATGAATAAATCTTGTGCACTAAAATTTCCCTCTGGAATGCAAGGAAAATATTTTGGTCTACGCCTTGAGTGCACTAAGGAAATCTGTTCAATTGTATTTATTAAAAATAAATCTAGTGGCCTTGCGCTGAATCACTTCAAGCTTATTAATGTAATATTTGATTTGTGGGGTTTAACGTCCCAAAACCAGTGTTGATTATGAGAGACGCAAGCTGATTAATGTATTTTAACATATGAGGGTAACAAATTTGTGACGCATATGCTAGTTTCTATCACACGTATGTGTTCGCAGCGAGCAAGTACACGTGAGGAGGAGCATGACGTAACCTTCTACGCAAGAAGCGCAACTTCTTAAATGCCTTCGTGCATATTTCTAATATATATTTAGCCCACGTTAATTTTTCAGTAAAATTGGCTCAAAGGTACTCATAACCGCCAATAGACCTGAATGGGGACGCTGCTAGAGCAATACTCAAACATTCGTGGGGTATTTTTCTAGTGATTCTTAATAAACTTTTTCATGTACATTAAGCTGAATATCCCAAGAATGTCACCAAGAGCTTATGCTGCCAATTGTTTGTCCGAGCAAATCTTGGCCACTAGTAGAAGATATTTCTTTAAAGATAATGGAGTCATCTGCTAACAGCTTCACTAACACGGATGATGAAATACCCTCTGTTAAAAAAAAAATTGGCTGATCCCACGTGCAGTGGGAATCAAGGAAATGCGAAGCACGCATAAGGAACGTAAAATAGATTTGCATTGTTGTCTCGCTATACCGAGTTTGGTACATATGAAGTTAATGAAACGGCCACAAGAGCATAAAGACTGTGGCATGTAAACCATTCCGCTCATACAAGCATGTCATGATTCTAACGTTATGACTTGTCATTTACGTTTGTCATGCAGTCGTGTTGTGCCATACCAATTTCGGTATACATCCCTTTAAGGAAACGATGGCATGTAGATCATGCCGCTAATGACATGCATGCCACGATTTTCATGTTATGACCTGTCATTTATGATTGTCATGCAGCCATATTGTGCCAAACCAGTTTTCGTATAGGCTCCACGCAGTCGAGTTTTCCATGTGCGACATCAGCGCCAGAATGCACTGCCTGGCGGAGAGAAGAAGCGAAATTGGGCAGACTGTGACAGGGAAATACGCGAACGCGACGCGCGTCTCCAACTCCATAGCAGCAGCGACCGCCCGTCCCACCTTCTTTCGTTTTATTTCCTTTGATACGCGCGCTCCAAACCTGCGGCAAACTGTTCCAAAGGGCGATGTCGCGAGCGTTCGTGCGGTTCGCAGCACGCCCGGAAAGCAGCGAAGAAACGCGCACGTCGCTGTCGCCTCGCTTTCCACAGTGCGCGACTGAGCCGTCCGACGAGAGCTACGTAGCGCCCTCTGGTCAGTAGACGGAGCCCATACGTACCATTAACGAAACGGCAATATAGCGCCAGGAACATGGCATGTAAATCATGCCGGTCATGACACGCGTGCCATGATTCTAATGTTATGACCTGTCATTTACGTTTATCATGCTGTCGTGTTGTGCCATAGCAATTTTGATATACATCCCATTAACTAAACGCCTGGCATGTAAATCATGCCGCCCATGACATGCATGTTATGCTTTTCATGTTATGATCTGTCATTTATGTTCGTCATGCAGTCATATTGTTGCATACCAATTTCCCTACACATCCCACTAACAAAACGGCCAAGAGAGCACCAAGACCGTGGCATGTAAATCATGTCGCTCATGACATGCATGTCATGATTTTCATGTTATGACCTGTCATTTATGTTCGCCATGCAGTCATATTGCGGCATACCAATTTTTGTATACATCCCATTAACCAGACCACCAGGAGAGCACCAAGACTGTGACATGTAAATCATGCCGCTCATGACGTGCATGTCATGATTTTCATGTTATGACCTGTCATTCGTGTTCGTCATGTAGTCATGATGTGCCATACCAATTTTCGCATACATCCCATTAGCGAAACGGCCAGGAGAACACTAAGACCGTGGCATGTAAATCATGCCACTCATGACATGCATATCATGATTTTCATGTTATGACCTGCCATTTATGTGCGTCAGGCAGTCATGTTGTGCCATACCGATTTTCGCATACATCCCATTAGCGAAACGGCCAGGAGAGCACAAAATCGTAGGCGGCTAGATAGATAGATAGATAGATAGATAGATAGATAGATAGATAGATAGATAGATAGATAGATAGATAGATAGATAGATAGATAGATAGATACGCTCAAGCTCGCCGAAGTTCGCTAAGAAGTGCTTCGCATTTAATAATTTATATAAATTAAAAACAACAAGGGCCGCAGCACACTGCCCTGTGGCACACCAGAGCTAACAGGAAGCACTCTAGAATGCCAACCATTAATGTCTAAAAATTGTTGCCTGTTGCTCAAGTATAATGCGATCCATCTAATGAGATAATCCGGAAGACCACTTTATACAAAAGTTTGGAATATGGTACTTTATCGAACGCCTTACGAAAGTCAACAAATAGCATATCAACTTGGCCACCTTTATCAAGACTCGTTGAGATTTCATGCACGGTTGTTACTGTGTTACTGCCAATATACCTTTGCAAAACTGATGCTGATGTAGTGACAAGATGTTGTTTTTACTAAGTTCTAATTTTCCTTGCAACGACACACTCCAACATTTCAGAACAGGATGAAGTGATAAACGCAGGCCTGTAATTTGAAACTATAGTTTATCCCCCTTTTTTGGGGGACTGGGACAGGTCTCGCTTTATTCCAATCACTTGGCACTTCTCCATAATTTAAGGAAACTTGGAATATTTTCGACAAGAACAGGCGCATCTGTCCCGCAGAACGCTTTAAGAAAGCATTTGTTAGCTCATCTGGACCTAGGCTTTTTTATTGGTCAGTTTTAGAAGTATGGACAAAACGCCATCCGGCGTGATCAGTAGTACTTTAGTATAGGCTATGGTACGTTTAGATTTTCCGCGCACGGTATCAATAGTAAAAACACTGTAAAAGATGTCGTTGAAGATATCAGCAATTATTTGTGGCTCCGTAACGCTATCACCATCTAACGTGATTTCTTCTACCTTATCGGTAGGTCGCTTTTAATGAATTCAGGCTGAGTAAAATTGTGGTAATACTTCTTTTGTTCAGTAACCTTTCCCAATAGTACCTTTTTTAAATGGTTGCATTGTTCGGCTACACCATATGTTTCTACAGCGTCGCACTGCCTTGACCCCGTGCTTTCTTCCAGGTGTGTCGCATATCGTCGCAAACCCGGCACTGCCATCGCCACATAGCGCTCGCGCGAATGCATCTACGAGTGATGGAGGGAACGCGGTTGGTTTTGGTAGCTGTGCTGGGCGAAGTTACTCGACGGTGCAAAGCGGGCAGAAATTCACGCTCCACACCGCGTGGTGGCGCGGTGTGGAGAAGAAATCAAAACATGACAGCCCGCATCTCTGCTGGGCCGTGTATCTGCCGCTCGACCATGGCATGGTACTTTTGCGCAATCATGCCACCACGTCTCATCAGAACGATTGCCGAGGAGTTCCAGCAGAATGTCACTCGCGCTGAAGCAAGACGCGCTTTACTTCTCACGTAATCATCGCAGCACTCTCATTCAAAATACATTCGAACCCGCATCTGCAGCAGGCGCTCGCCAATGTGCGGACTGCACGTCCACATTTGCATGCAGTGTGATCTACCCTGGCTCGTATCGCGGTCGTACGAGGTCGACAGCGAGCCGAGGCCGCTGCTCGTGTTCTACCTTACGTATGCTACCTTTCCCCGTACAGTAAAGTGTACGCTTTCTCCTCCGCTAAATTTCCACAGCGTGGTACGCGCGGAACGCTGACTACATCAGCAACATAAAACGTAAATAACCTTTGACGGCCTGGCCACGGGCGCCGTTTCCCATACCTACCACTCTTCTGCGAGTGGCATGTCGTGGTAAGTTATCCCCTTCGTGCGAGTCTAGTCACGTCTAGCACACCTGCATGCTTAATATTACCTAATCAGCCAACGTTCCCTGCAATTCAGATTGTCCGTAAGGCTACTAGTTTTCCTTCGTATATTATAAAACGCATTGCTATCGCATTCATCTCTTCGCCCTTCTGGCGCACCTGATTTTCTGGTGGCATACTGATAGAGGCCATAATCATCATAATCATCATCAGACCACCATATTCGCCATCATCATCATCATCATCACCACCACCACCACCACGCCTACTGCGGTGCACAGGTCTCTGCGATAGATATCCAATGATTCCGGTAATGATGAAGCCGCGGCCACGACTCTTATTTCGGGAATACGACGCTTGGCTCGCACCCCAAAGTTCGGAGTATGTTTTGTCCAGTATAGGTGTTCGGGATAGTCGCAGGAGTTGGTTACTCACTCCTCTGTGCCTCAACAATTTCTTGCACGGTATTAGAACGGCCGGTCTCTAAGAGATGCGTAGTGTTCGTGCGTACAGGTAGCGTCAGTGCGGTTTTAACAGCGCGCCTGATTAGACTATTAGCGTGATCTACTTGTTTTTACGTGATGTGCTGATACGGAAGGTGTTAGGCGAGGCGACTGGTCACCAAAGGTTCAAGCATTTGCGTGGTATCCTTTTCAGATAGCTGTGATTGAGCGACGCAATTCTGCGAACCACCTCCCGAGAGTTGCTTTATTTGCTCATAGAGGAGCTTCGTGGTGAAGTGCGCATCTAGGTTAGATTGAATACACAGAACCAGGATCCTGATTTTATGTAAGTTAAGCATCGGTTGACTAGGCACAAACACGTCCTTGCCTGGGTCACTCTTGTGGGGTTTAATCGTGAGTAATTCGGATTTTTCTGGCCAATATGCCAATATGCCATTGGGCCAATATGCCATTCGATGACATCGATAGCTGTGGTATATCTTGGGCCTCCCCAACGAATCCTTGAGGAGGGGGCAATGGAGCGCAAGACGAAAGGAAGAGTAATAGTTGAGCGACGCCCCGCTTGTTTCAGCGCAGCCCATTGCTGCATCACCTGTTGAATAAGGTTGCAGTTACTGCTTGTCGAGCAGAGGCTTTCCTGCCGAGTAAAATAGAAGTTACTGCAAAAAGGATATTTGTAAAAGGCATTTTTATTAGATCACATCTGTTATGTGGAAACACATGTTCGTTTTTGTACATGAAATGACGACATGCCACCGCTTGTGTTGGGGACCGCCATCTTGGCAAACGCTCGCACGGGGCGACCGCTCGCTCAGTAAAGACGCCGGCTGCCCCTGGATGCCGCGCATGCGCAGCTGGCATCTCCGCTCGTTCGCTGGGTTCGCTGAGCCGCTTAGGTATTACTCGCTGCTCTCCCCCCACGGAATAACCGGCGGCAAAGATAAGGCACAGACCACTTATATTCCCAGAGTTTCGAACGCCAGGAGCTTTGTCTACAATAACCCTGGCGACTTCGTGGGACGCGCCAACAGATTTACGCAAAAGTACGGGTTTGTTCGAACGAGTAGCTGTTGAGATAATGGCACACTCAAGAGAGTCTACACGAATCTATAGCTTCGCTATGAATTTTCCGACAATATGCGATACGGATCGTGTAAAAAGTGGCAGTCTTTCTGTTCGCATGAAAAAAAAAAAAACAAGGAGTAATAGGAACGTGATACGCCCCACTCCATTGACACAACCTCAGAAAATTGTTACCTGCGGGGAAATACGGGCGATAGACCAAAACGAAGATAACGTATTGTCGCCGAGCGGGTTTTCCCCCCAAGTATCTTCCCAGCATTTCGCTTTACGGAGAGTGCGCTATCGCTTGACGTTTATCAAAGGGGGGCCGAATACCGAGAACGATCGCCTTTGGCGATACCTCGAAAGTGTCGCGTTTGGCGATCATCTCTGAACACGTACGTCCTCAGCGAACATGTGTCGATTTCGTTTCCACGTGTAACCATCCGTAAAATAGTGCGGCATGTGTCCTGATTACCGGCTCGGTTTTCTATGCGGAGTGGTGGCCCCCTTTGCCGCGCCTATATTTTGCAGCGTTAATATCGGCTACTCCTGTCTGTTCTCTGATCCATTCCGCTCGTGTTTTATCTCTTAGCGTCACCCCTATCATTTTTCCTTCCATTGCACTTTGCGTGCTCCTTAGTTTCATCTCTAGTGTTTTCGTTATCCTCCACGTTGCTGCACCGTACGTTAGTACTGGGAGAATGCAGTGATTGATACTTTTCGCTTTAGTGAGAGCGGTAAGTTTCCAGTCATGATTTCGTAATGCCTTCCGAATGCGCTCCTAGCCCATCCTCATTGTACGCCCATCCACAATGTACGCTCAATGCGCCAGCCCATCCTCAATGTACGCTCATTTCCGTCAATAATAATAAGCAGACCACGCTACAGGGACGTTTACAATACACCTTTAATCGGCAGTGTGCACTAGACTCGAGTTTGCCTTGTGTGTCCCTTTCTATTCAAACATTTCCTGTGTTACTCCGAACAAAAGCGTGCAGATTCACCTGCAAAGGTTTGTTTCGGATACCTATCCGCACTTATGTTGTTAAGTTATGCATGGTCCCTAAGAACAATGCCTCCTCTTTTATCTATTCCGTAAGCATCGTCGCGCCATAAAGATAACACCGGGAAAAACCACACTGCCATCACTGAGTACCTCTGTGACACATGTTCAGGACGTGTGCAATCGATGCTTTGGTGCCAGTCGATATTTCAGGGCGGAAAGCAGGAGCGACTAGGCTTCTTAGAAAGCGCGATTCCTTGAAATAATTGATGGCATAAGTATAGTAAGAAGACTAAACCCTATGTACGCGTATTAGTCGGCACCATGTTAAGAAATAAACCTTTCAAATCTAATAATTGGGAGGATATTCAAGCTTCGTCTTTAAGAGTGGAACGCTACAGCGCCATTGGAAAGCGCCTACTCACAGAACATCCAATAAAATTAGCACATTCTCTTAAAATGCTGGAATTACGCGAGTTTCCTCCTAACAGAATTATGCTTTCTCGTACATTCGTACATTCAGAGTTGTTATGTGTGTAGGTTTTAATTAAATTGTGTTTTAAAATTTTCTTCACGATTATCAGTTTCCATTATCACGATTATCAATTCAATTTTGTTCTCATAAGCACCTGCGCTTAGACAGCGAGCTTGAGTGGTAGGGTGGACCAAAAGTGTAGAGACTTATCCAATTAGTAGAATTTAGAGGCTTATCCAATTAAGTGTGCACGCTGCAAGTGGGACACGTATGACAGACAGGAATGTATGAAGAAAAAGCTTGTATAGCTGCACGTCAAGGACTATAATGAGTTCAAATATATGTGCGAAGATCGCACGTGACGGTCAATCCCTGCGGACGTGTGTAACACACAGACAATTTTGCTGAATGTTTTCATACCGACTGACGTAGGTGTGAAAACAAGGAGGACAAAGTACTGGCCCCGTTAGCGTTGATTGCACAATATGGGGAATCGGCGACACAAAAGCAATTGCTCTAAGGGAAATCCGGGAAGAGAAGCTGCCGCACTGAAACAACCATCACCTTAAACCATCCCCTCTCCACCTACCCTGGAGCGCCATAAAGCCCGTAAATTACCCTCTATAAACGAAGAATTTCTACGGCTCCGCGAAATAGGCGTGTGTCCATATTAGGGCTACGGCGCACAGGTAAATTCAGAATGATGTTATGTCGCCACCATGGCAGACAAAAATCAGGGTGGAGATTAGAGCGACAGACCGACGTTCTCTCTTGTGCAATATGTCAGCCAAGTCTTCTGGGCAGCCGTTTCACATGTCTGCGTGGCAAACGCGACAGAAGAAAGTAAAAAAAAAACGGGCTCATTGTACTTCGTCGTGTACCTCTTTTGTGATTTCAGGAAACCTACGTTTATTTATATAGGCTTCCAAGAAAAATATACAACTAAAATACGGGCGCTTAACCTAAGGGTGTAAGACAGACAGCAAACACGTTGGCAATGAACTCATGGGAGGAGAAGAAGAACAGAGAAAGGAATAACAGGGCACATCACCTGTTTTTAAATTGCAGGGCTGTCTGGGTGCTTTCATTTGGCTTAGAAAATCTCGATATCACTGAATCTAGCTTTACCATGTGGTAATTTGCCCACAGCTTATGATTTTAACTTAGCTATGTATTACATGTCGGCCAAATCAATGAAACTCCCTCTGACTCACTCACAGAAATTTGTTTGTTTGTTTGTTTGTTTGTTTGTTTGTTTGCTTGTTTGTTTGTGTTCGCGCGGAACTCACTCGAACTCAGAATTAGCAACATTAAACTCGCCCTTCGTTGTCTAGACTCTGGCTCCCTAATATCATGCTCCACTACAACTGACTAATGCTCAAGTGCACCAATATTTTACTCAACCAGAGTTTGTCGGTCTCGAGGGCACCGCTCTTCAACTTGACCGGGCTCACTCGGACTCACCGCACCGAATATCACTAACAACCGAGCTCGCTGAAGTGCAAACCTACGAAATAATATGCCCAGAGAAATTCAGATGGCTTTCAAACACCGATAACATCGCTGAGCTGGACTCTCAGACTCTCACAGGTTCATCTGAGTGTAAGTGAGCTATCCGACCCATGCTCGGGAGGGATACAGCAAAGCTAAGATCATTCTAACTCATGCTTCTCATAAGATAATCGACTCAGCCTTTCACCGCCCAAGAGTCGCAAGAATTCCACTTAGCCAAATTACACCCGGGCTCAGACGCAGCATGTCGTTTTCTTCAATCAGGCTCACTCGGACGATACCGGCCGTAATTACTCTTCCCCGGCCACACTGAGACTAAATGGTTTTATATGCAAAGCATTTTTTGGCGAATTTCATCAACATTGAGAGTATCTATCTATCTATCTATCTATCTATCTATCTATCTATCTATCTATCTATCTATCTATCTATCTATCTATCTATCTATCTATCTATCTATCTATCTATCTATACGCCTACGTCTCGGCGCCTCGGTATCAAGACGCCTGGTCGTCGCATTCACTTGGCGTATAGCAAAATTTGGATGGTCTGGTGTGGACGTATGGCGCACACGAATGATTGTTCTTAACTGGCATCACCAACTTGATGTACCTGTCATGCACGTCGCGATTAACGATTACACGATCACATGCGGCTTAGGTATGTGCACATTTCTTCGAAGGCTAGCCTTTAGAGCTTATGTCAATAAGCGATCGAAGAAAATAGACATCTCATATTTCAGAAAAACACATTTTTCTAGGGTTAAAAAGAGAAAACGCAGCGTTCGTTGTAGCTTGCGGCAGAAATTGAGGCATAACAAGGGTACAAACAAGAATGAGCGCGCTGTAAATACCAAAGCCGATCTATACCACATGTTTCAGGGGCAGGAGTCGAACCGCGGTCCCCGGGGTGTCAAAGAAGCAAGCTAGCACTCTACAGTGACAGCTCCTCCCACACAGTGCCTTTCGTAAGTATGCCTATCGCAGCCTTACGTTGTGATGATACGGCTTTTCTAACATCACTTGCGCCTGCATTGAATACTGAATTCACCTGTAGCAATGTAAGTATCGATAGCTATGGACTACTATCCTTCCGCGATATTTCTGCACAGCTTTCCTAGGCACCATAGCAATACCGCAATGGTTGGCTTTTCTGATATGAACCCAAGCGCTACAACGCATTTCTCTTTCATAAAAGAGACGTCCGAACAATAATGTGGCTGCCTTCGGTCGCCCCAGTGCTGTCGACGTCCACCACGTTACATTAGCAACTACGCAGTATGTACAAGGTCATTCGTCCTTCCTGTAGCTCTTGAATAAATGCGGAACAGTTCGGCATACGCGATGTCCTCGATGACCGCTTCGTGTGACGTCGATTCGCGCAATTCGTGAGATCTGCCATATTTTCTGAATGGATGTAATTATGTAAGAACGAGTTTGTCAAGCTATGTATATTTACAGTCTCTAGCCGCTATGCGGTTTTGTGTTTTTACCATGACTGATGTGGGTATGTCAGCGCCTCTGACGGCTATCTTTCTTTGTACTGGTCTTTTATGCGCTATCGCAGTCGCCATGCAACTTCAGTCACTCGCTCCTCGAGGCACTTGTGAAAAGCGTGCCTTTGTTTTGTGTGTAGTGTAACAAGCAGAGTAACATTACAATAGAAGCTTCTGGCGGCAGCGAGTAGGGTACTGGGAACATAGCAGGACAGCAAAGGGAGGTTCCACACATGTACGTAACCAGGTCATGATTTGAACGGTGCTTTGAACGGTTGCGGCCACGCGCCGCGCTGCATACGTGGAGGACCACTTGTTTAATATAGAATAAGGGGTGTCACTCATAACGCGAACCCTTTAGCCCATGGCTGCAGATGTAACTCAACGTGGCGCTGCCCATTGGTCCGTGGATGCTGCTATACGCTGGACACGCCTCCTGACATTCTACGCAGTGGCCAAAGAAGATTGCGAAGGCTTGCCGCAAAGGACGGCGGAAGCGCCATATCGCCCGCGTGGGTTACCGGGAATTCCAGGCCAACAAGGAACTCTGTGAAACAATGACTCGTTGTCGGCGGTGTGCATATCGAGAGCTATCTCGAACCGTTTGGGAGCCTTCTCAGACAATGTCAAAACAGAACGCCTTAATCCTTTCCGATTGTCACCGCGTGATGCTCTTATCTCTCCGATACCTTCCGATACGTAAGCGTGGCCTATTTATAGCCTGCGAAAACAACTATCTCTAGCAGACGCACACCGAGCGGGTCAACCATGAAGACCCTCTTTGTCATCGCGACGCTACTGGCGCTAGCTGCCCAGTGCTACTGCGCCGAAACACGTGAGTGTTTTCTAAATGTATATACATTTTAACTCGTTATTTATGAGCGTAAGAAAGCGACGTGAAAATATAAATACCACAGTAACGTCGTGAGGCATTGTATAACGGTATTGTTGCATCGCATCAATGACTTGGGCACATGCGGGATACCTACGTCGTAGATGGCCGCAGACAATTATTTGATCGGAATAAAAGAGCCAGCAGGTGTTTCGAGCATATTACGGTATTTCTTTGGGGACCCCATAGCCAGTACTAACTCGTAACTAGCACGTCCTCTTCCCCCTCAGCCCCCCCCCCCCCCCACCTCCTCCTCCCTTAACCGAACACCGTGTGAGCGGCATCGTCAGTGCTGATTCCCAGTAGAGATGCAGATCAATAATTACGTAGTTCCACGATTTCCATGAGTCCTTAAAATAGCCATATATTTGCGTTCCCTCAAACATATCGTTTCCATCACGCATGACACCGTCACGAATTCACGCAGCGAAATATTGCAGAAACAAATGTCGAATAACGGGCCCGAATTCTCAATAGCCTTTCGTAAGTGCTTTTTTCCATTGGTCCTGATCGTATGTGCCGCATCCGGATTAGTTTAAATGTTCTCTTGGTAAAAGTTATAGCATCATACGATTTAATGAACGCAGGCCCCGATACAACAGAATATAATTTCCACGAAACATGGCTGAAACTTGAGTGAGAGCACATCTAGATTAGTTATTCTCATGCAGATACGGTCCCAAACCAGCACAGTGAAGTGTAGTTCGTAAGCTTTTCAACGCTGACTACTTCCTTGTCGCAGTAAACTTACGCTGAGCAGCGAACATATTTTGTGTACAAAGTAAGAACTCGGGTAATTCTGTGTGATTGTGCTTGCGTTATCTCTTATTTTTTTTTACCAGCTCAGTTGTCCAAGGTACGCAGCGTACTGAGTACGCTTTACTACGTGCTCTTAAACTGCGTACGCACTATAGAGTGTATAGAAAGAAAGAAACTCTCAGTTTACACAGAAGGGAGAACCGGACCCGCGCTTTCCCACACTTGCCCTCAGCCCACTCTTCACCTCTACCCACTGCTGCATTAGAGTGACAGTAAAAATCGACATCCTTGTCGCAGCTCATCTCTTTATTCAGAACTCACAAACGTGCAAAGCGTCCTGACTTCTGTTTTTTTTTTTTTTTTGCACAAACTGCCCTTGCACCCCGCCCGTGCAGAAGTGGTTACAGTAATATATTTGTAAGTTACAGCACGCAGGAACGCAGGAGCGAGAGAGAAAAAATTGGCCGTGTATCTGCATGCTTCGCTGCAAATGTCGTCCAAAGACGATAGTCTTCTGCTCGCCGTACTATGCTGCGTGAGATATGGACGCCATCTGGCAGCGCCGTCGGAGAACATGAGCTTGTGCAGAATCCCTGGGCAGCTGCCAGGTGGCAGCACCAAATCGTTGGCAGAGGCCTTTTTCGTGCATAGCGTCGGATTTTGAGCGCACTCTAAGAAGCACAAGGGTCTTTATACACTAGGTTGTTCAGAATTACGTATCTATGTATTTTCTAGTAAAGGAACAGACCACCTAATACTTACGTATTGATGTTGTACCTCAGATATGCGTAATATTTGCTTTTTGATCGGCAATGTTCACAAGTATGCACGCAACTACCTGTTGAAGATGGCTGGGCGTTAGGCAAGTGCTTAAACTTTGACCGGGTGGCTGAATAGTGGAACAGACAAACAGAAAGACAGACTAAAATTTCTGCGTTCAAGTATCCAAAGAAAGACTATCGTCGTTAATAAGCTTAATTATTGAGCAGAGGACGATGGTCGTCCTCAGGCGGTCTCTCGCTGTCCTTAGCGCTCTCTCCACCTGAGGAGGCTCGTGGACAGAGCCAGTGAAAGAGTCGCACGAGAGTCAATAGTATTGGAACACACAATATTGTTTCAGAGCTTCCTCGAGTCGGAGGTCTACAAAGGGGAAAAAAGGAGCGCTTCTAAACGTAAAAAATACGTGAGGGTCGGCGGGTAAATTTGGAACAAATTAGTCTCGATAGGTGCTTTGGAAAATCATGCATGTATAGTAAATACGTGAGGGTTGGCGGGTCAATTTGGAACAAATTAGTCTCGATAGGTGCTTTGGAAAATCATGCATGTAATAGGAACCTGCTAGATGAAAAGGACTGTGGCATAATGGAGAAGCGAATTTTGTCGTCAAAATTATTGTCCGCTGCGAGAGGGGGTTTTAGGTTTCCCTTGCTAGCAAGCCTGAAGCATTAGGCGGGTCGTCTAATGCGAATATAAAAACCGAACTCTTAGTCTTTCGATGTGTCGGACGTGTTCTGTTATTTTGTGGTTTGGATGGGGACCTCAGATCAAAGCACGGTGCTCTAGCCATGGCTTTAAATAGGTGTTTTGCAAGCACTAGCTGTGATGTTGCAGTGCGCGATTTTCTTTCCGAGAGATGCGAGCAGGTTTAGCGCTATTTAAACGTACCTTAGTTTGTGTTTAAGCAACGCTAAGCGCACATGCTAAATGAAACTGCAATTTTCGTAAGCGCCAAGATATGTTTATTTCGGCTTCCTTTTTTGCTCTTTGTTTTGTTCTTGAACGCCTGATTGTGCAACTCTCAGTCGACTCCGGAGCGGCAAACAAGAGTCTCGCGCTTGGAGAAGCATTCGAAGCATTCTGACTACATCAATGGACTTTCTTTTTTGTAATGTAGCGGTGCAGCAGTAGATAAAACATCGGCATCGAGGGAGACTATGGCACCGGTGATATTAGCGAGCTGCAGAAGTTTAGCGTAAATAAAGATTCCTTTATTCATGTCGCCGTGCAATAGCATGTATAAGCACTATTATATTTCGTGCAGCAACATGCTCTTCGGAAAATTTGCAAGCAGCCGGGCAAATCGGTGCTGACTAGCCCAGCAAGTCGCCGGCTAGCCTGAAGGCACAGTCACGCACAATACATACAAGTACAGTCACTAAAGTCACGTGTCTCTGACGTGTACACGGGTCTGCTATACGTCAAGTTCTCTTGACTCAGCGGTGTAAAGTAATCCGATAATCTCACTCTCAAACTTGTCGTCATTTGGTGTCCGGAGTACATCACTGCAATGAAACCGATGCAATAATTTTATTTTATGAAAAAGACAAGGTAAGTCACACCTCCTTTAAGTAAATAGCAACTATGTCGTGGTTGTCGGTCGCCATGCTCTTGTCGCGTTTACGAGAAAAATGGTTGCGGCCAAGCAATGTCCTAATAGGCGTTATTTTTGGTTTATGTTTATACGACATGCCGCGCCTAAGTGCCCAGCGTGTGGCTTCGTCATTTCTTTCGTGATGCAGCGGATGAGCGGGTAGCAACCACCACCAAAGAACCTCGCCCTACCTACCCGCGCCGTTGGACTCCATGGGTATGGCCTAACACCAGGCCTAACCCCTCTCCACAGCTCTGGCCTAGACCTTGGCCACATCCCTGGCCTTTGCCAAAGTCTCAGCCTAGACCATGGCCCCAGCCGAGACCCTGGCCCCAGCCGTCGCGTCCACTTAGAGCAGCGGATTACACACTGAATGGTAAATACACGGAAATAATTTATGCACAGCATATTACGGAAGTAGATTAGTAAAATATGTTTACGATGAGCGCTAGGAAGCCAGGTAAACCAAAAGGGAATAGAATGCTGTGTTTTCTTACAATGTGCTTAATAATCCGGGATCACGTGGAATGGTTATCCCAACAGTAACATAACATTTTTTGGGTCGGCATGGTGCCACCACAGTCAAGGCGACCACAGTGAAGGATCTTAACTGCATAGCAGTGCGGCAATCAAGAATCTTCACCGTAAAGAAAAGCCATAGTCGGCGTACCTGACTGATGCCATAGGAGATTCCTGAGTGGTCCTCAGTGGCATCCAAGAACACTGAAGATCAGTCAGGAGTGCCCTGACAGATTTTTAGACTGGACGACCATAAGAAGATCATTACACTGGGCACTGGTCTTCTATCGTTTCATTCTACGTCCCCCATGAGCCGTCCATAGCTGCTAATCGCGCAGATAGCGCCAGCGCCGCGGCGCTTTAGGCGGCGATTAAGAGCAAGATTGTTGTTAAAAAGTATGGTGTCTAAGGGCGCTTCAGACAGCCCGCTTTATGCTCTCGCGCTACTATAGCAGGCAACGATGAGATCAAGCCTCGGCCTTCTATACTCGATAGCGAGAAGCAGAACTTCGAGTGTTCGATTTTCTGTAAGATATTGCCTAATTTAACAGGACAGCCTGAATTCACCCGGAAAATGGTCGTACTCGCCACATTGCGTGAACAACGGAAATACCTCTCTCAATCCATGCTGCGGCCAAGCGTTCTTAAATGCGTCACTTTGCTCAATACCAGTATGGGTAGGCAGATTTAACGCCCTGATTTATTTTCCTCTGTTGAATGGCTAATTGTTCATTAGGCCAGCAAGACGCCATCTTGATGAAGCTGCAAGTATTGTGTTCACACAAATACATCGCCAGCGATCCAAGCAAAAGTTCGGGTGCAGACAAAGCAAGGGGAAGGGGGCTTGAGCTTGATGCAAAATCGGCCCCTGGGCATAATCACGAGACCCAGAATTTCGGCGAGGAATTGTCATCGATGCTGCCACATACCCTTGTCAATACGCTGGCTCGATCTGTCCATCTGCATTGCCTGTTCGTCGATTTTTGACAAAAGCAGCAGCGAGGGCTGTGTTTATGCGATTGCTCAGACAACGTAGTAAAACGTGCGTATTGCGCTGAATTACCTAACCTTCGTATTTCCAGCTTAAAACGACATTGCGTCGCTTGTCATTAGGTGGTATCTGTACTAACTTTTTGAAGCAATAATAGATTTATAAGAATAGCAAGCACAACAATATCTCAATCGCCGCTCGCAAATTTTTGAAGTTACTTAGTTTACAGCGCAGTATCCAGTTGCGAACATTCAATTTGGAAAAAAAAACGCTAAGTCATTTCAAGCATAGTCATGTAGTTCGAATGTGGCTGAGCTGCCATTTTTCGCTACTCTTCTTCACGTCCTTTATCACCCCACTCTTCACGGTAATCCCTATAAGTAAGTCTGCGTTCAAGCGTTTCCCTTTCTCTACTTTCTTTTCCTGCTGCTCTGTCGAAGGTTGCCCTTCTAGCTCACTCCCTCGTGACGTACCGTCACGCCTCCAGTGTACCCAGTTAAAGATAGACGGGCCTTAGCATCGCTTCATCCGCAGATCCCTGACGTCAAAATGAACAAGCCCGTCATTCATTCAAGCAAATTAATCGCCATCTTGGGCCTCTTTTTATCATTGACGATACAAAGTGTCTGCGCGTGCGTGTTTCTTCCTTAGACGCAGACCTGACGGCGGAGGAGGTGCAAACCGAGGAAGAGTCCAACAGGATGCCACCCGGGGCTTTTTTCATCTTACCTCAACCTTGGCCAAGGCCCTGGCCCAACCCCGTGCCCAGGCCCTTCCCTAGGACCGTGGGTTCGAGCGTGAACATCAGATTGTCAGCGCTCCCGTGAAGTCACATAGACGTTGAAAGAACCATTAAACACTCTTCCCCTCCTGAATCTTTGTGTTCTGAGTTGATCATTTAAACTGCTCCGGAATATTCAGTTACATTCAATTCAATTTTATTTACCTGAAAGACAATCTGGAGGGATACCATAAACAGTTGTCGCAGCAGCTTGGGGATGGCCCAAGGGCCCTTACCTGGCAACAGCGTGCACATGGCACATTTGACAAAGTGACATGCATAGAAAGTGACATGCAAAGTGACCATGCATAGCATTCACAAGTAAATGCTGTGTACCTCACACACCGCACATATAAATAAAATGTAGCATGGACATTTGAAATGCAAGGTTGTCAAGACGATAAAAAGTAGTCGTACAGACATTTTTTTATTGTGGCTCTGTGTTTATAGGGATTGAGTACGGTTGACATAATATGGGTTACGGATTGCAGGCGGTAGTTATTTCGAGACCCTTCCACACCTCAGGGTGTTAGTGTATAGGGTTTTAGCTTAGAAAGTGACGTAAATGATTTCCGAACTCATTTTGATGAGAAGTACTCTCTTTTCAGATAATCTGTCCTCATATAACTTGTGGACGGGGCTATAATTATGGCTATCCGCTCCCAAGAAGTAACTCCGGAAAGGGAACCCGATACCATCATCCACAGCGGTAGCTTAGCAGCCAAGTTGTCCGCCCTTCTAAGCTAGAGAACTCTGTTTCGCTTTCCGGCAACGGCAGCAGCCTTTCCATTGGGGCGAATCGCATGAACTCTTGTGTATCTTTAGATGTACATAGGAGAACATTTAGGAAACCCTAGGTGGTCAAGCTTAAACCGATGTCCCCCACCACAGCGTGTCTCAGTCATAGCACGGTCTTCTGCACGCATAACCGCAGAAATTGTCAACATTTTAAAGCACTTCTTTCCGAAGAGGTGATAGATAGGGATAGAGGTATGTTGATTTGGGGTAAGAATCGCCTGAGCTATTCGTCTGCTCAGAGTCAAAGAGAAATGACAGACCACAAACGAGTATTAGCTGTCCTGTCATTGCGCTCTGATTATACTCTGGACAGTGCAGCTTTCACTGATTTGCTTACAACGTGCGGCTTAAGCGTCACTTTTGCGTCAAAGCCACTAGACAGTGGCAGTCTCACTCCAGCGGCTCGGCTAAGCCGTTTTAATCACTTTTAGAACGGCCGCGGCGGCTCTTCTGCTGCTGTACAAAGTTGCTTATAGGTAATTGAAAAGTGTGATGTCTGTAGATTTCAAATGTGTACATTCAAAATAACTACTGGGGATATTTTAGGGAAGGACAGCCGTGAATTAGCGCTAACGACACTGCTTTGCTCGACTGTGTTCCAGCTCTGACCTTATATTGAAAATTCGACTAGCGCCACATCACTGGTATTTACAGAGCACATGTAAATGTAATTGTCTAGCTGAATTAAAGAGTAAATTTTTAGTACGCCACTGCTTCAACGTTTATTGCCTTTCAAGGGTAGCCAAATATACCGAATTTCGCTCCAAATTGACCGGGAACTATACCACAAAACACGTTGATTTTCGAAAAGTATAAAGAAGACAACACCTACTGTCCTACTGTCCTGTTTTATCAGCGTACGAAGAGTACTTTCTTTTTTTGCAGTGGTCTAAATTGAGCGATATCAGCGTATATAGCCCGACATGTGCCCATTTTACCGGAATGCCACTAAAGTATTGGGCGTGAGCTTGCGCCACAAGAAACTAGGATAATAGATCTAATTCCTCCGGAGGTGGTTTTACAGTAAAGCGAGCGGAAATGTCAAGGGACGCATTTGAAGTTTCTTAATTCGTCGAGCTGTAAATACCAACGATGTCGCCCTTAGTTTGCAAACCACGTTGAAAACAGCACGTGCAGTTTGAAAGCTCCGTCTAAAACTCGGTGTCATAAATGCAGACATGAATCCCCCGCCACGGTGGTCTAGTGGTTATGGCACTCGGCTGCTGATCCGAAGGTCGCGGGATCGAATCCCGGCCGTGGCGGCTGCATTTCGATGGAGGCGAAATGTTGAGGCCCGTGTGCTGTGCGATGTCAGTGCACGTTAAAGAACCCCAGGTAGTCGAAATTTCCGGAGACCTCCACTACGGCGTCTCTCATAATCAGGACTGGTTTTGGGACGTTAAACCCTACAAATCAAATCATCAGCAGACATGAATCACAACAAGAAACTGTCGGACTGCTTAAAAATTCTGTCACTGTAATTACAAGAAAATTTGCCGTCCCGCGCCACGTACACGAAGAGAATGGAAACGCCGCATCAGAAAGGTGGCGGCTACGCCGAGTGCGGTGCGCGAACCTGTTCTGTTCCAAAGGACAAAGATTTGCAATTTTTTAGCAAGACTTCTACACCAGAGGAGAGCGTTCTTTCCCTCGCTTCATCCCAAAAAGAAAGAAAAGTGACTGATTCTTCTTTCAGAGAAATCGTTATAACGAGACAGTGAAATGTGCCTTTGCAGAAGCTTTTGAATGTTTATTCTACATCGAGGTGAACTTTCCATCGGTGTTTCGATGGTACAGCACCGTCTGACGTGGATGTATCCACGTTGACGCATCGCCCCCATAACATCTTTGACAGTGACCAAATACTTGTGGTAAGTGAAAGAGTTTACGCAACAACAGTCGATAGTAAATAAGACATCAATCATGTTTATTTGTTCCACAACAACCCGCCAGCGTCGTTGCCGTACTTGGGCAATTAATGTATCAGTATTCTTTGTTGCCGTCAGGCTCGAAGAGTAGTCGGCAGGGAAACGCCATTCACGACGAAAGGTGACCAGTGCTCTAGCATTGCGCTATCGGCGCGCATGTTCGACTATGGTTCTTTCCGCTCTTCCTCGATGCTCTCGTCCTGCTCCGCGCGCGCATCGAGGAGTACTTTGGAACAGGCCTCGAACGGCGCCGCTATTCAGGAGAGACGAAGTGCAGTGCTTGACTTCGTATATGCTGGATAGCGGCACCGTTCCATGCGAAGTGCGCCTCGGTGGCTGCACGTGGAGCCTGACGAGCGCATCGATGAAGAGTGACAGAAGCGATATAAGAAAGGCTATAAGACGCGTTCGTACAGCTACCAGCATGTGCGTCGATAGTACAGTGGCAGAACCAAGGAGGATCCTCCTTGGGCAGAACACGGACTGCCCTTCGTCGTGGAGGGAAGGGGGGGTGCCGTGAGATTGAATACCAGCGTGTCAGCGGAAATTTTCCTGCGTGTTTTGCTTTGTTGTTCTTACATATATGTTGTAGTGCGTCACTTCCATTACGCAACTGACGTGGTGGTATCGTATCGTTGTATACCGCGGCACAAAACACTTTCGTGTTTAAATAATATACTCCACCTGGTGGTAGTGATTATGATAGGAAAGGACGCTTATTTCTGCAGCCCAAATCGGGAGCACGGCGCAGCGTCTGTACTCCACCTTCCGCTAAAGGGGACCATGAGGCGATGCGAAGCAGCACGAGGGATTGATTGATTGTGGTTAGGTTAGGAAAGGACGCTAATTTCTGCAGCCCATGTAGGGAGCATGGCTAAGCGTCCGTGGGATGGGGGGAAAGGGAGTGAAAGAGATAGGAGAGAAAGGCCGTAGTGGAGGGCTCCGGAAATTTAGACCACCTGGGGTTCTTTAACGTGCACTGACAACGCACAGCACACGGGCCTCTGGCATTTTCGCACACTACGCGGGCGTCTGAATTTTGCCTCCATCGAAAATGCGACCGCCGCGGCCGGGCTCGAACCCGCGTTTTTGGGCAGCAGCCGAGCACCATAACCACTACACTACCGCGGCAGATAGCGCTGTCTGTATAGCGTTAGCAGTGATTTTTAATGAGAGGAAAAGGACGCTAATTTCTGTCGCCCATGATGGGGACACGGCTAAGCGCCTTGGGGGTAGGGGTATGGGAATGAAAGAGAAGAAGAAAAAGAGGAGTAGGAAGTGTTCATATGCGGTGGCACACACACGGGCACACCGCACGCAAAAGGCCGCCTACGTCGTCAGGGCAACACACAGCAGTGGTGGCGTTTCCGCCGCAGGCGAGTGTCCAATCACTCGCGCTGCAACAGAGGGATGTGCACGCCGGCAAACTTCACGCATGCCGCGCGCATCGGGTGGTCTGCTGGCACACAGTCCAGTACATCCCTGATGGTCCCGATGAGCATGGCGATGAGGGCATCGCGGGGGTCGACGTCGGGGTCCGGTGAGGCAGCAGCAGGCGGCGTCAAAGCGTCGGCAGCAGCAGCAACAGGTGGTGTAGCAGGGCGAGGCGCTGGCGCGGAGCGCTGGCGTCCGTGAGCCACGGCAGGTGGTTTGGGCGGGCCGGTCTTCACTGCAGCGGCGTACGAGCGCACCTCGCGGGTCTCTTCGCGCACTGCAGCTTTGACTGCCCGTCTCGAGAGCAGGGCCGGTGATGATGCAAGCACGGTCGCCACGCGCCTTTCCTCCTGCCATCGCGGGCAAGTGGGATTGTCGGCGGCGTGGCTCCCGTTGCAGTTGACACACCGGGGCTTGCATAGATCCGTGGCCAGGTGTTGGCGGCCACAGATGATGCATGCACCGACCCGCCGGCATGCCTCGACCACGTGGTCGAAGCGCCCGCACCGTCGGCACTGCTGTGGTCGCGGCTTCACGTGTCGGACTCGAAGCCGCAGCCCGCTGATCTTGACAACGTCGGGAGGGGTAGGAGCACCGAAACGCACCTTGACGGCGCGTCCCTCCCTCGTCGCCGAGAGTATTGGAGCTGCGGAATCCAGTCCGGTACGCAGCTGCTCGTCTGTGATGTCGCCGTCCACCCCGTACACGTACCCGAGGCTGGATCGGCGATCAGCAGGTTCCCGGGCAGACACGGGCACGCCGTTGAGCTCCTTGATGGTCAGGAGCTCGGCCAGGCGCTCCGCCGACGACGCATCCGCGGCCACAATGTTGCGACGGTGATTAACGCGCACCGCCGCCACACCGGGCCGCGAGGAGAGTGCCGCGGCGAGGGCCAGGCGAGGCGAGTCCGTGAACGAACTGCCGGGAGTGGAGGGGCGGTAGAGCACAGTTCCTACCGTGCCTGTTTGGGGCTCGATGACCGCCGCTTCCAAGGCCCGTGCTCGCCGGCGGGCTGCCTTACTGACGACGAGTTGATATCCGTCATCGGCAGGCGCAGGGGTGGGGGTCCGGGGCGGACGCTCGGCCGGGGAGTTGAGGGGCCTCGACGTAGGAGGGGCCACTGCTGCTGTGGGCTCGGGGGTGCGTTGTTGCGCCCGCTGCTGCCTCTTGCGCTTATTCCTTCGGCGCCGGGCGCTTTTGCTGCCGACGAAGGTCACGACCGTCCTTGGGGGGGCAGCCGCGTTGTCGACAGGGCCGGCGGTCGCAGAGGAAGCTTGTGCCGTGCTCGTAGGGGCTGCCGGCGATGATGAGGGTGACGACGGTGCGGATGCGTCGCACGTGGCTTGCTTCCGCGGGCCGTCGTCGTCGTGCGTGTCGTGCGGGCGCTTCCGGCAAGTAGTCACATCCATCTCCTCGTCCGAGGGCGGGGGAAGTGGTGGCAACTCGGAAGC
Source organism: Hyalomma asiaticum (assembly GCA_013339685.2). Taxonomy (NCBI): domain Eukaryota; kingdom Metazoa; phylum Arthropoda; class Arachnida; order Ixodida; family Ixodidae; genus Hyalomma; species Hyalomma asiaticum. The sequence goes on along the minus strand of CM023490.1, from coordinate 63,903,030 downwards.
GTCCGCTTTGCTGGGGCCAGGTATGGGAGCTGTCGCGTCAGCTGCGGCCGGTGTGGTGACGGGGGTCGTAGCCGTTCCCGCGTTCACTGTCGAGTCGGAAGGCGCCGGTGTTGCGGCAAGCGTCTCCTGCGCTTTATTCCGCAGCCACCCTCCGATGGCTGTGGCGGCCTGCTGTTCCAACGCCAGCTTGGACTTTCGGCGCATGTCCGCAGCGAGTTGGCGCTGAGCCCGTTGATAGTCTGGGACAGTGATGTCCCAGGTGCACTGCTTGGCGTTCGGCGGGGTCGCGTCCATGGCGCAACGCACTAACAGAACGTGCACAGTCAGTAGAACCACGAACACTCGCGTGTTCGCTAATCCGTTAGGCACGGAAGGGGCACGACGCGCACGGCGCCGTACTCGTGCGAGCGAGGCGGCCGCGCGACCGCTCTCGGTGGTGACGAGCTCGCAACTCTCTGTATAGCGTTGCGCAGCATAGCAGTGGGGGCGCTGCATAGAAGCGAGGTAGAGAGGAGCAGTGAAGCAAGCTATAGTGGGACGCGTACAGCTGCTGCCGACGCCGACCTTGTTTAACCGCACTCGTGCCGAACGCGCCCTGTGTCAATGACTCTAGCGGCAGCTCGGCCGGTTGATAAAGCAGGCACCGCCCTAGCATTCATTCAGCTCCTTGCAGGCTACCATAGGTAGACCTCACGAAGATGCGGAATAACAGTAAAATTATTTGTTGTGTTGTAAAACAAATTAAATGGTCCCGGCCTGTCGCACAAGTACAAGGGGCTGAACAGCATCAACATAATGCTCGACGAAAAGAACAAAATGGATTTGATCAGCAGCGTCGTAGGCAAAAGCCAGCAGCCGTCACACGAGACTTCGGGTGTATGCACATCGTTAAAACGCATGTGAAATTCAAGCGACGCCGCAGAGGGTAATCGTTGTGGGTGTAGTTTACAGCTTTCCTGACCAACCACCTTCACAGCGTGAAATGAAGCTAGACAGCTGAGAAAGTCATTAACACACCGTCGGTATTGGCCCACTGCTAATACCGACGGTGTGTTCTTTGGTTAACCATCTGTACGGAGTACCTTGGCGGTGAATTTTTCGATCCCATGGGGTTCTTTAACTTGATCTGACTACCTGTAGTTCTCTAAAGGGAAACTAAAGCAAAATGTCACTCTTAGACGGATCGATTTTTTTACCTGTGCTGGAGTGTGCCACTCCTTTCTGCGCGCGACTAAGCGAACTTTTTCATCAAATACTCCCGCCACTGTTGTCGCTGCTCCATTTGAACTATAGTGAACTAGGGGGAGATCTCCTTCTACTTCACTATAATTTGAACCGCCCACGCCGGAAAGGCGACCTGACGTCACGATCTCTGCTGCCGGCATGGATGGATGGATGGATGGATGGATGTTAGGAGCGTCCCCTTTATAACGGGGTGGTAGCCCGCGGGCCACCAAGCTCTACCTTTATTTTAAATGTGAAGCATTTCTTAGCGAACTTTGGCGACTTTGAATGTGTTTATCTATCTATCTAGCCACCTAGTTCCCTCTACAAACGTTTGGTTTCCTAAATCACGCATATTTTCACAATGAAGAGTGCAGAGAGCTCCACGGCCGTAATATGCGGCAAAAACGGGGACTACTGCACGCTTATTTGTTGTCAAAGTGTAATGTAATTCATTGCTCATTATTAACCAGGATGAGTGATCGAGTTCTCAAAGTAGATGCTCCGTCATCATTTTAGAAATGTACTTTAATATAGAGTGCGATAGATGGCGCCACTCCCATTTGTCGGTTTCGTCGTTTTCTCGATTAAAACTTCTCCGTTCTCACCAGGAGTGGTGAATACATTACCAGACCACTCTAATACTTCAATCATGTTCAACTTAACATTTCCCTTCAGTTTCCCGAAGGTATACAGCATAGAGTTTCACACTATAAAACTGTCTAAGAAACGCTATGGTATACAGACAGTTATGCGAGCTGGTACTGATTCATGGCAGGCAGCGCCACACACACAGGGCCAAGGGCGAAGTGGGCAACAAGAGCGCAACCTCACAGCTGCTTTATCCCAAGGAAGAAAGTGCGCCTGTATAGTCGTTAAAAGAACAAAAAAAGAAAGCAAACGTCCTCTAGCGGTGGCCTGAGAAACATGTACGCAGACAACAACAATAAGACCAAGATAAGAACGAACCTAAGCGTTGTTAACGGTTAGGTTCGTTAGGCTCGTATCTGATGAAAGTAGTTAAGCCTTCATCAAGATAGATGCTACTTGTCACATATCTTTAAAAGGCTTTATGCACGTTCTGCGTAGGAAGGCAATCCTCCTTATCTGACAGAAAGTGATAGAAGTTTGGCTGACACACTTCTCTCCCATGTTTCTTATATGAAAAGCTTCAATAATTTCCCTGTTTACTTTCTTATTGTCCCTTGAGAAAAATTTCGATGTCTTCGTAGAATGAGGCTCGGCCGCGCGTACTCCAATGATCAATAAGATATCTGCGTACTGGATTGTGAACATCTCAGATATTCATGTTCAAAGCATAACTCTAGCATTTGCGTCTCCGTCGAAAAATGGGACTGCCGGGGCAGGGTTTGAAACCACGTCATTTGGATTTGCAGTCGAGCACCATAACATGACACCGCAGTGTTGGATTCTTTAACGTGCACTGCAACGCACGTTAAAGGCCAGTGTCAGCTTGGCTAGGGCATTTAATGTGACCTATAGAACACGCCCTCGCAAATTTTAAGTGGTGCCTACAACGCACGCATACGGTGCTGTTTAAATAATGCGCCACATAGTGTTCGTCTAGGCGAGATGATGAAGACGACGACAAAGACGACGACACATTGCCTCCTGTGGCACGTGCACGGGCCTTTCACGAGCAAAACATCATCCTGGTCAGGAAGCTGAAGAAGTCACCGGCGGGGGACGCCGACTGGGGAACCGTGCTCGGTGAGTGTAAAATCTGCCTTCGTAAGGTGTCTCACATTTCGCATTGTCGCGGCTCTTACGTATACTTCACGCGCATAATTTCCTGTAGTTGCTGCATTGAGGCATCATCACGTTTGGGCCGAGACGTCCAGCCGGAAGGACCATGCAGCTGTTTCAGTAGACTCGCCGAACCATCACGTTCCATTATCCAATGTACTCGCAGCGTCGCTAACACTTGCTGATCTTGAGCTATGCAGAGTACAATACCGGTTTCTAGGTGTTCAGTGTAGCGGGATTTTCTCGAGGTAACTGATGGCAGGAACCCTCCGAGCACTATTTTGCAGCGCTCTAAAGGGCTTCTGGTGTTCTTTTTAAGCACAGTGCGATTTCCATACCGGATGCTTCTTTGAGGACGGCCGAACCTATCTGGGTACAACATACTAAATGTGCATGTGCTACATCGAAAAAAAAATATGCTTTAGAGTGAACGGCCCACATTAGTAAAGAAGTATTACGCCATAAGCTTAAAGTCTTTTTATTTAGACCACCCAGGATCACACTGACTACCGCAAGTTTGCCGATACCGAGGACATGATTCCATATCCGCTCCAAAGTGCCGCATAAAAGCCTTTCCCATGGCCACAGGCTGTGCGACAAGAGAAGGTCGTGCTACGTTATTCTGGCAACCATGACCAACCAGGGGGGCGTGAGTGGCAACCCGTGCGATGGGGCTTAAGGGGAGGGGGGGAGAGATGTGTGAACCCCGGCAGAACGCTATCAGTGCTGGCGTTGTGTGCAGTCATGCGTTCTCACTGTAATACTTCTCTAGAAAAAGACACAATACAGCGGCCACGAGTATTTCGCGGAACGGCACCGCGCGGCAGGCATACCAAGGAGAACGCCGACTTGTTTTGCAGATGGCATCGTCATCGACCCTTGGAGCTTTTAAAGCGTTCGACTTCAGCATCCGTGTAGCGGGGCCTTTATACATGGAAATGTTCGTGTTGTACATTGCGTCATATGAAGTCACACCAAGTGAGAAAAAACGCGCCGTGGTGTGCACGGTGTGTGGTGCACCAACCTACGCCGCGATTCGTTCTTCGTGCTCACCAATGCTGCCTTCAGAGACGTCCGTACAACGACATCGTGTCAAAGTTTAACACGCGCTTCAACCCGAAGCCGTCTGTCATAGTTCAATGGTTCCAGTTCGTAAAACGCGATAAGCGTCCAGGGGAGACCGTTGCGGACTACGCCGCAGATCTTCGCCGTCTGTCCGAGCAGTGAAATTTCGGGTGAACGCTGGATGGCATGATCCTAGAAAGTTTGGTATGCGGTCTCCGCAACTAATCATAAAACGCCAGCTACTTACAGAGCCTCAACTAACTTTCACGATCGCCAGATACAGAGAAATAGTACCGGGATACGCTGTCCGTGGAATAGATAGAGGCCGTTCGAGGAACGCTGCACAACGACGCTTGTCGCGTTCAGAAAGATGATGCAATGAATTATTTCGCTGCGAAGGCGTTCACGAGGCTAATGAATGTCCTTTCCGGTATGCGCAATGTCATTACAGTAAACAGCGGGGACACATTGTGAAGCGCTGCCAGTGTCAATTAAGTGCAAAGCAAGCGTCTCCTCCGCGTCAGCCGGGATGTGATGGGTCCAACAGCCGCCGAGATGGCGACGGACGCGGAATATAGCCGAGGTGTACGGAATCTTCCAAACTGCGTCTGAGACTCTGAGGTACCATCAGTTCGCGTCTCTCTCTGAATGAACGAACAGCCCATGGAGATAGAGGTGGACCCGGTATATAGCTGTGTGCTCGTTGATTAATGAGAGGAATATGCGACGCTTACGTCTGTCGAAGCACAAGTTGCAACCGTGCGAATTGAGACTCCGGACGTATAACGAGCAAAAGCAGCAGTACTTGGCTCCATGGTCGTCCAGGTAAACTACAACAATAGACAAAATCGACTGCGTCTGGTTGTAAGCAAGCAAGTTGGAGTTAGTTTGTTAGCCATGGACTGGTTCAGCACTTGGCATTGAGGTCAAGATCCATCAGGCGAAAGCGTCAGCCAGCGTCCAGAACTGAACAGGGGCTTTGCTGCACAGGCATACCAAAGTTTTCTAACCTGGTTTGGGGAAGAGCAACGGACCTCCCGTGCGGGTAGAGGCAAATCCGACTGCCCAGCCACGGTTTTTCAAGCCCCGTCTAGTTCTATTTGCTCTTCAGCAAAAAGTGAAGGACGCCTTGGACAAGCTCTTCAGACAAGGAATTCTGTAGGCAGTACGACATTCTACATGAGTGACTTTAATTGTTACGGTTGTAAAGAAGAACGGTCAGGTTTAAATAGACGCCTAGGCTAGAGGTTTCGCATGCAGTAGAAAATGCCGCCTGTGTCCTGATTCTGGTGGACAATGCTGAGTCGGCGCGCTCCTGGTTATACTGTTATTCAATATGACGGACAAGAGTGCGAACCTCTACGTGGAACAGCGTGTTGTAATAAAGTTCTTAATTAACGAGGGCATAATAGACTGCAGACTTAGTACGCTGATGAGACATTCACTCGCAGTAGGATATTTGAATGGTGCATGCGGCTCAAAGATGGCCGTATCTCAATTACTAGCGATCCCGGTTGTGTGAATTGCAGCCTACGGTAGTCATTCCTGTGAAAATTCAGCGCGTACGGGAGCTGATCACGGGCAATCGTCATTGAACGACCGGATACCCCTCAACGCACATTCCAAACAATACAAAGAACAAGAGTGGGAGATGTTGTCACCCCCTCCCCCCCCCCCCGCTTATAGTCTCACTTAGCACCAAGTGGTTTCCACCTGTTTGAGGCCGTGAGCAAATTCCTTGGAGGAAAACATTGCAACCATGATGTCGAAGTGGTGGATAGCGTCCTACATGGTTCTCACAATTTTGCGGCGGCGCAAGAGGGAAATTTTATTTTATTTCCATGCAATATAACGGTCTCCATACATCAATGCAAGGAAACGCGTACAAAGTATTTTAGTTCGATTTTAAAGTTTTCCTTGCACAGCATCCGCAAGCCAGCCCCAGCGCAATGGACAATACGATGACGTATGAACACAGTCGCTTAAAAATTGCTGAAATCGCCATCAGAGTCGCTGGACGACCATGAAACCACTGTTGTTTGCGTGCCTCACGTGCAACTGACCAAATACGACAGAGTTGCAGCAATGTCATCACGAATTGCTGCCCCTAAATGGCTTATATGTGCGTCTGACTGTGTTGGCGCGTGACTAGGAAACCGCCCCCTCGAAATATAAACGAAAAATGAGCTTTCCCCGCCGCCGTATTAAAATATATTCATTGCGTTTTGAGGCACCATGATACCTTTTTTGAGCGTGCTCCAGGAGAGTCCTTGTGTTTACACCGGTAATACGAGAATCTACACCTTTAATAGTAAATCTTTCTATGCTGAAGCATTTCAGGCGTTAGTCAATGCTGGATAAGTGCATAACTGTAGCTGGAGGTTATGTTGAAAAATAAATCGACTTTTCACGCTTTAAAATTTGTTATTCTATTTGCTTTCAAGTCATGGATTAACTTGAACGACCTTATTATTTATTAGCAGTTCTCTGTAGTTGGCCTTGAAGTTCGGTTTGACCGTCTGAGATTTAGCAAGCTCGCGTAGTTTTTTACGAGCTAATCGGGGAGCAGTTGCAAATTCTTCACTAACGCTAATGTCACTTGAGCGGACGTGACGGTCACGTGAAGGTTTCGACCGGGGAATACTTCCGACAGTCGCGTGATAATTTAGACCGAGCAATACTTCTACAGTCGCGTGATAGTTTCGACCAAGGAATACTTATACCACATTCGCAGTTTAGGCTACAGTAAAAGTAAAGCTGCTACTATAACTTTTAGGCTCCTCACTTACTAAACATCCCGGTTCCGCTATGTCAGTGTCAAGCTACATCTTCATCTCATTTAGGTCTACTTGCACTCTTCTGGCGCAGTCAACTTTAGAAATTATAGCATCATCAGTTTACAGGAGTTCCTGTCGATCTCTGGCCGCTTCTGTGGACACTAGAGCCATCTAACGTATCAGATGCTAACGATGACTGATGTACGAAATCGAAGTGTACGGTACACACCGCAAGAAAAACTGGTGAGACGTGGCCACACCTTACGCCCTCGCAGCCTGTATACGCCTGTTGCGCCGGCACCATCGTTCGTTCTGTCGTAGCGTGGCTGAGCGCGCTAACCTCACGGTGTATAAGAACGTAGTGACGTGGCACGTTTTTAAAATGTCTTGCTTTGTCTCAGAAGCCCGCGAGAATAAGGCCTCTGCAGCTATTATTATTATGAAAATAGAATATGCGAGCACTGAATGACGTGATCTAAAGCTTTTTCAATAAGCAGTTTTCATTGATATGGACATTAAAATGCTAATAAATGAATTCTTATTAGTCATCGCACCTTATTTCTGAAAAATGGTTCTTGTTGGTCAGGAAGACAGCAAATAATACTAAAGTTATTTCATAACGCCCACGCAGATAACTTTAAAGAATGTCGCAAATTAACTGAAACACCGAGTGTGTTCCCTACAGAGCATTTTGCTTTCCATAAAAAACCAGCAATGTTACGTTTCTTCGTTTTCTTGACGCAGGATTTAGGCACCAACGTTAAGGGGAACGCAAGATATAGAGACGGCCTAGGGTGACAGGACTGGACGGCTTATACCACACGATGGCTGAACAGGGAGATTTGGTGCAAAGCACCATTTCAGCGCACACATGCTTCCACCCTGTACGGCCACGCCTGAGAACACATGCCAAATTGTCGACCATCTTTCGACCTTGAACGAGTTCCTTTCTTACGCCGAACTGGAACTGCGGGAGCTGCCGACAGCTGAGAACAGCCGTATGCAATGTCTACTTGAGGTGGCATGTGATATCCCTGCTGTAGTTGTTGTCAAACTCTGCTTGGTCCATGGCACCCTTGCAGAATAGCACTATCGTAGTATCTAAAAGCATCTGCCACTTCCTTTACCGATCTGACTGCAACGTCCTTCCTCTCTTTTCCGCGAAAGTATAGGCGG